>JAFVLL020033982.1:24881-49073 GCA_021397915.2 Tor tambroides
GATTCTGGCATAAATAATGGACAGAACTTCATCTGTGTCACATATCCTTTCGAGCGCTTTCAGACCATAGGTACGACTCCAATACATGTAACGAATTAGTGATGGTTAAAAATGAGCTTTTTTTGCATTACACAGGGATAGTCCACCCCAAAATTTAAGTACTCACCCTCATGGTGTTCAAGACCTGTAAGGCTTTCTTCAACAAAAGAATAAAAGAAGATATCTTGAAGGATACTGGTAACCAGTTTTGGTTCCTATTGACTTCCATTGTATTTTTTGTCCATGTCTGGTTACCGACATTCTTCAAAATATCTTCTTTTATGTTCTGTGGAAGAAAGAAAGTCATGCAGGTTTGAAATGACATGAGGGTGAGTAAATTGTTAAAATTTTTATTTTTATGTGGACTATCCTTTTATGCTATAGTTTGTGACTATAAGTATGAACAGGATTAATATGATCGATGCATGTTTTACATTTTCATATGCTTGTTTTAAAGTGAGTCTGATGTTGGAGACGCTGCTTGAAATGCTTCTCACCTAACCTTTTCATGTGCAATTTCTAAAGACAAAACATTTATGGGATGCAGTTGCCATAGTGACTGTTAGAGTAATCGTCTGACACAGTAACCATAGTGACAACACTTCTCACTGAGATCCTCTTTAGGTCTATTTAGTCTTGTGTTTGTAAATCACAGTATTATCAGACTTTCCGATAATGGTAATAAATCAAGCTAGCGATTCTCTGTCCTCTTCCTGGAGACACACCAGCAGTACACATTTTGAAATATTCCTAACCAAACACATCTGATTACGCTCAGTGAAGAAACTAAGGCCTGAAATGAATGGGTCAGATGAGGGACACATACAAAATGTGCATTTTTGGTGTGTCTCCAGGAACAAGGTTGGGAAAGTTTGTATGAATCAAAGCTGTATGTTTCAGATATGAAGTAGAGTGCCTTAGACTCCCTTTACATGGTTTCCAGCAGGTTATTTATTCTGTAAAACAGTGAGTAATATGGCAATTAACAACAAAATATTACTAAAATTGGATACCAAACCAGCCCACAGTTAGACAACAACAACAATAATAATAAAAATAATAATAATGAATGCTATTGTTATTATTGTTGTTGTTGTGGATGTTGTTTTTGTTGTTTATTTTTATGTTATTATCTTCTGCATTTTGTCTTAAGGTAATGTAATTTATAATGTAATTTATTTCTCTGTAATATATTTCCTTATTATTAAAATAAATAATAATAATATTAACAGTAATAATAATTATAAAAACAACAACAAATAATAATTATAAAAACAACAACAAATACTTATTAGTATTATTATTATTAGTAGTAGTAGTAGTAGTAGTAGTAGTAGTACTATTATATTGTAGTTTAATTTAGTTGTATTTATTTAATATCCACTGTCATTTATCTCTCTTATGGTAATGTAATATAATTTTGTGTAATGTAAATTATTTCTCTGTAATATATTTCAATATTTTGGGAAAATAATATAAATATAAAGTAATAATAATATTAACAATAATAATAATTTTAACAACATTTTTAACAACAATAATTGTGGATTGCCTTTCTTATGTGGCAGCGTAATGTATTTTTATTTGATGTAATTATTTCTCAGTAAAGTGCACGTGTCTGTCTGTCTGTCTGTCTGTCTGTCTAGCCGTCTAGCCGTGTATCCGTCTATCTATCTATCTATCTATCTATCTATCTATCTATCTATCTATCTATCTATCTATCTGTCTGTCTAGCCGTCTGTCTGTCTAGCCGTGTATCGGTCTATCTGTCTATCCGTCTATATCTATCTATCTATCTATCTATCTATCTATCTATCTGTCTGTCTGTCTATCCGTCTAGACGTCTAGCCATCTATCCATCTATCTATCTATCTATCTATCTATCTATCTATCTATCTAGCTATATATAAATAAATCTGTCTGTCTGTCTATATATATAATATATATATATATTTTCCTTAAATGTTCTTATCGTGAATTTTATTTGTGTGTAACAGGTGAGCAGTTGAAAATCAATCAGCCTCACATATACGACTGCAGCATCCCTGCTTCATTGGCCGCTGCTGTACCTGCTATGGCTCAGCTCTGTAAACACACACTGGGCAGATGGGACAACACTTCCTCCTCCCCATCCAATCGCAGTATCTCACTCCTCTCACTGGCTGGAACAGAGTTCATTAGCTTTGCAAAAGGTGCATCATTTGCCAATGGTAAGACTCAATTTTAATACTGATGTAATGGTGATAGTGACACTGTAACGCCAGCCAGTCAAAGTGTTAAACGATCAAGATTTAAACATCTAGCTCTTTTTGTTAAACAAATATGTTCTGGTCATAGTGAGGATGGGGTTCTTTCATCCGTTTGCAATGTTGTTTAATCGCTTTTCTATGCAAATATGTACTAGATTGACAGTGATGCACATTGCTGTTATTTTGTTCCATGAAACACGACAAGTTAAAAGAAGTTCAACTTATACACACATGGGGCCCAATGAAATCTGCTTCGTTTTTCCATTTTCCATTTTATAGTTTTCCCAAATTCTGTGGGTTGTTTTTTTCAGTTTCAATTTTTATAGATGCTGTTTAAGTTTTCATTTTTCTGGACTCTGAATGGTCAAATAAATTTTAGTCAAAAACCATGTCTAATTATTAATTGAAATCGTGAAATGTCTATTTTTATTACTGGTTTCCCCGATTCCATCTGCGTTTTTTTGCATCACAAATCATAGGGCCCTACATACAGGTTTATGTCAACTATACTGACAAAAAACATTTATGTAGTATTTACTGAAAACAATTTTCACTCAGAATTGCTAGTAAATTAAAAAAAATAATTACAAAGAATCTTCAGGTAACACTGAAGTATATGTGAAATTTTGAAAAACTGAAATACAATAGTATTTTCTGATAAAACATACTCCAACAGTCTGTTTTATTTACAAATCCAAAAAATCTTTTTTTTACAGTGTATGCATTTTATAAAAAATAAGAAGTAATGAAGAATTTTTCACTGTTTCATTCATAATCAGACCTGTATCACTCCTGGGTTGCACCTACGCTTCAGTCCGACCTGCTGGTTCAGTTCTGGCGTCGCTCCACGGGAATCCTGCACTCTGACTGCTCTCCAAGCTGGAAAGTCCTCAACATAGATCTCATTTCCCCAAGCCAGAGCATCACATTCAAGGCTACAGAGGACCACTCGAAGTGGGCCGTCAGTGTCGGCGGCGGCAGCGCTGGAAGTGGGACGTCTGGCGGCTGGGTGTGTGTTGGAGATATCAACCGCGACGAGGCGGAGGAGAAGAGAGGTGGGGGTACGGTGTGCCGTCAGGATGCTGTGGTGTGGAAGGCCTATCGCTCGGCCGCCCTGGAGTGTGAGACCTGCGGTGGAGAAGTGCAGACGTGTGACAAATCCGCACGGTATCGCTGATGAAGCGGGACACAGCAGAAACGACAACAAAATCAGGGTCATGCAGAAGGACTGCCTGTGTAGGTGTCAAACGGGTATGATTATTAGGTCAAAGGCTTTTTTAAAAATGTATGTAGCAATTTTAGGGGAATAATATGTGAGGTAATTAATTTAAATGCAAATGCAACAAGACTGTACATTTATGATTGATATCTTAAAATTGTTTCATGTATAACTTCAGGAAAACAGGCTATAAATTTGATTTTTAAATGTGTATATAAATATTTTCTTTTGCTATGATTACATCATTTTTTTTTATTTTAACAAATAAAGGGTGTTAGAAGGTGAAGTGTGTAATTTCTGCAGCATTATTACACACATTACCTTGAACCTCAGGAAGCCAGAAGTGCATTATGGGAATTGGGCTTGGATGTGTATGGTAGGGATGTTTTTGAAGGGATCCTTCAGCTTTTGTTGCTGTGTTACATTGAGGAAAACATTGATAAAAGCACTTCATGTGTCTGTAATTACATTTTTTCTGCTTTAGCTTTGCACAAATTCAGGGGTAAAATATGCTGAATAACTCAAAGTAGCTAAAGTATCCACTCGTGAGCCCAAAATAGGCCTACATTAAATAATATATTGTAATTTATCATATTAAGGTTAATATTAAGAATTAATTAATTAATAATAGTAATATGTACAGTATACACTACCAGTTTTCAATCAAAAATACAGTAAAAAAATTATGAAATTTCTATACAATACCTAATTTATTTACTGTGTGTGTATGTATATATATATATAATATGTGTATATATACGCACATTTATATAATATAAATATTGTTTTAATAATAAAAAAAAATATTTATTTTTTTTCATTAAATATAGACATGAAAATATCCAAATGATGTGTCATTAGTAACCCTTTGAAATAATTATTTTTTGAATTTTTTTTTTGGAAAAGTGTGTGAAAAATTGTGTTTTATGGCAACCGGTGGGATAATGTGTATACTTAATTAACATATTTCTGCAGTCATAAAAATTGTTATATATCTTAGCCCAGCTATTTTAAACTCTTTGATCACATTCTAGGGTTAGTATTATGCATAAAAAAACCTTATACAACATTGATAGGAATCTGGAGATAAAAAACGCATTTAAAAATTGTTACTTTTTTGTAATTTTTATATTAGTGCTAACAATATTACAACATCAATTTAGTGCAATATTTTTTCATTGCAACATTTTATTGCAATTTTCACTAACAACTGCAATTGGATTTGGATTTATATTGTATACCTAAGTTCACTGTTATCCCACTGGTCACAATTGTGACCGTCAACACGTTTACTCATTCTATGACCACACTCAACAAAACTGAATATATGTGAATTCATATGTTAATACTAGACACCTTAAAGATAATGTGTACCTAAAATCTTTGCCATATCTTTATGTTAACATACTTTAATAGCCTTTCGTTTTGGAGCTTCGATGCAACCATCATCTTCTCAAGGTGCAAACAGGAAATAAACTGCTCTGGTCATGTGACAATTTGCACTAATCATGTGAAACAGCACATTTTTAATTGAGACCCTTTATTTTTTCCATATTTGCAGGAAGTGCACTAAAACATCAGACAGTAAGGTTTTGAGAGCTTTATAAATGAAAACCTTTTTTACGGTCACTATTGTGACCGGCGGGATTAAATGGGTTAAATGTCAAATTTTGATGTAGAAAAGCTGAAATAGTATTTTCTTGTAAAATATACCCCAATAATCTTACAACGTCTTTACAGGTTGATTAGAATAATCAAAAAATAATAAATTTTACAGTGTAATAATTGTAAAATTAATTTCAATAAATAATTTACTGCAGAGCATAAAAAAGCAGGGCACTAATAAACCTGCTAGCCACAACTCTAAGAACACCATCATCACATGAGCCTTGTAAAGCTCTCTTCTACACCAGCGCAGCTGCTCGTAATCAGCACTTAGGTGTTCTCAGTGGTGTAGGAGGAAAAAAAGTGCTTAAGCAATCAGAGAGCGACCATTTCTCTGTCTGCAAACACACACACACACAACGCTTTCTCTCTCTGATGACAACCTAAACAGGCCGTGGTTCATGTACAGAAAATTGCATTACTGTGGTACCTTTTAGTCACTATTTTTTATCAATTTTTATATTATTAAAATTTCCAGTAACATTAAAATGATAAATACATAAAAGCCTCGAGGTGTCAGGGAATCAATGGAATTAAAAAAATCAGACATTTTTAGTAAGTATAAATGTTTCTATTTGTGCTTGTTGTGAGTGCAGTCTCTACAAAATTATTTGAAACCACAAGTGACGCCTAGGTTATGCAGTAATTGATTTTCACAGGTAAACGTAATGAAATCTCAAAGGCATGAATAAGGTCTTACAGCTGTCATTTGTATCAAAATTAAAGTTTATTACAAGAATAGGAGGTATGTAGTGCATAAAGTTGTCAGAATACAGATCTGACGGTACGGGACTGAAGCTGCAACATGCTTTTCACTGCAATCACACACGAGCACCTGATAATAAGGCACTTAACAAACAAGTGACCAAAAACAAAGACTATGATCGGAATGGAATACTAGCGTACTCAATGTATACTTTCCACTGTTTTCTTTAAAGGGTAATTGAAACGGTTGTCATTTTTCCAAGATCTCAAACAGTAGTATGCTACATTTGCTGTCACATGATCTCATCACATTGCATGTGACATCCAGTTATCATCTTAGAAAAATAAAAACTCTTTTGTATACTGCACATTGCCATTGCATACTATATGTAAGTGCAGTACGATAGTATCCTATTCCGAACATAACCAAAGACTCAGATGAAACAGACCCCTCTTCCTTGCTGTGAGCTCTCACATGCCTCAGTTCCCACAGAGACGTCAACAGCATACGAGAAAGAGCGCAAGGTTCATTAGGATACGAACAACTGTGTTGTTTTCTATTTTTGATGATCGTAGCGTTATGCTTTTATCAGTACAAAAATAATGTCACAGGCACAGCTTTGTTGCATTTTTTAAAGGAGTTGATTTGGTATCGGAGAACAGCCAGAACCGGAGACCTTCAGTTCTACACACTGTTGGCTCTGTCCCAAAACCTAGTCAGCTGCCTACACAGACAGCACTTTGAGGCATTGTAAGTGCTACACACTCAAAGCCTGTTCCAAATATAGGCTGCATGATCATGATCACTTTCTTTTGGCCTATTTTTACGCATGTATCCTTTATGAAGAAGGCACACCCAAAACGTGGAAACGATTACAAATACATTTCATTCAACACTGCAATTTATTAAATTAAAAAAATATGTAAATACAAATAAAATTGACTATATTACCCAATATTTTTGTGCTACTGTACATACATTACCATCCAAATGTTTGGAGTCTGTAAGATTTTTTTTGATGTTTTGAAAGAAGTCTCTTATGCTCACCTACGCTGCATTTATTTGATCAAAAATGCAGTAAAAACAGTAATATTGTGAAATAATTTTACAATTCACAATGTATGTTATATATTTTTATATTTCAACATTTAATTTATTCATGTGATGGCAATGCTGAATTTTCAGCATCATTACTCCAGTCTTCAGTGTCACATGATCCTTCAGAAATCATTCTAATATGCTGATTATTATTACAATATTATTATTATTATTAATGTTGAATATTTTTGTGGAATCCATGATACTTTTTCAGGGTTCTTTGAAGAATAGAATGTATAAATAAATAATAAAAAATTGATATAGATCAATTTTAGATCAATCTTTTAATCAATTATAGTATTATTGCTAAATGGCAATGGTATTTTAGTATCATTGTGAGATACAATTATTGTTTTTATGAATATTTTGAATCAGTTTTTATTTTAATTTTATTTTTCATTTTATTTTTAGTAAATTTGTTGTTTTTGTAATTTTTTTTGTATTTTTTAATACATGTCTATACAATTTTTATTAATTTATTCAAATGAGAAATGCTACCTGAAATAACAAGATTTATATATATATATATATATATATATATATATATATATATATATATATATATATATATAAAACAGTTAAGTAACAATTTTTATGGTTTTAATTTTAGTTTTAGATTTAGTTTTAGTTAATTGTAATAAACTTTTGGAAAGTAGTGTATTATTAATCTTAGTATATTATTGTGCTGATAGCTTAGTAACAAACACCAAACTGTATTGAAATCAATTGTAAAGTCTCCCATGTGCGGCCTAAGAGTTGCTGGCAATTCAGAGTGATTCAGATCGTCTCTGTTGAGGATCCGTTTTAATTAGTTTCCTGCCTTAGATTTACACAAACTTTATACTAGGTTTTGGAACAGAGTCTCGATATTACCATAACCGTAATGAATTCTGTATAAATATTTAAAGAGAAAGCACACAGTAAGCAACTATCAGTTTGCATACTTGGTGAAGACATTGGAGAGCGGCAGTGGTTTTGCGACTCATCTTCAGGTAGCTGGGTGTTTTTCAGTAGCTTTTTGCCCACGCAGAACAGCTCAGTGTTTTGAAATGTTAGACAGGTGTAAGTACCTTCCGTGTGTGTTTATTTTATTATGCTGGGATCTTTTAGCTGCTCTATCTCCGTTTGATGTTCATTAATAATGCAGAATATTCTGTAACCAATGGCCTGCTAGGATTTAGAGGTAGACGGAGGAAGTACTGGAAATGCTGGCATCAGCAAAAGGTACGTGATTCTGTCTTGAAATTCATTTTGGATTTATGAAATGCAAAAATAGTGCAACGTTTAGCAGTAACTAACATCTTAGAGCCATTTCAACCAAGCTTTCACTCAAATTACTAATATTAGGACTTATGAAAAAGACTTATTTGAGTCAATTCTACACAGTTACGCCAAAGAGCTCTGAATGAAATATTTTGTGTCTTTTCTTTTGAAAGTACTTGGATGAGAATATCCTGTTTTTATCTTAAAATAGTGTCCGGACTAGTCTTCTGCCCTTGGCTTTGATTCGTGGAAAGGTTGAGCTGGTTTCGTTGCCAAGAGTCGGAGACCCTGTTGGTGTATTTCCTCCTCTTCTCCTTAACAGGAAGTCGACGCTAGCTGAAGACATGGCATAGAAGACGTTTCCTGTGGGAGGTATTATTAACTCTGTGGAGAGAGAAATGAAAAATAAAGAAATACTCAGAAAACCATAAAAAAAAATTGTGTTTTTCTTAAATAATCAGTTTAAATAATTTTGTTAAAATATTTCATTTTTAAAAAATATATTTCTATAAATAAATAATTTACTTTGGATTAAAAATAAATGAATTAAATATGTTTAGTATGTATTTATATACAGTATATACACTAAGCCTCTTATGCTCACAAGACTACACTTTTTTGAATAAAAAATTTATAGTAAAATAACTCGTCTATTTGAATATATTTTAAAATTTAATTGATTCTTCTGATACAAAGCTGAATTTTCAGCATCATTACTCCAGTCTTACTGTCACATGATCCTTCAGAAATCATATATTCTAATATGCTGATTTGCTGCTCATTTATTACCATTGTCCATGTCTAAAACAGTGTTTGATGAATAGAAAGTTCAAAAGAACAGCATTTATTAAAAATAGAAATCTTTTGTAACATTATAAAATGTCTTTACTGTCACTTTTGATTAATTTGTGTCCTTGCTGAATAAAAATATTAATTTCACATGTGAATGGTAGTGTACGTATAAATTCATTTATATTTTATTTCATTGTTTTATTTGACTGACAGCTGCCTGTTTTTATATATCAAGTCCATAATGTCACTATGTCCCATCAGTATGCCCAGAGTAATGTTTTCAAAAAACATACAGCACATTATGACATGAAAAATGTGACATCACCTTTCCCCTCCGGCAGCAGTTGGATCAGCTCGTATTTGGAGGCTTCTTGAGCATTCTGGTTGTTCTTCTCTAATGCAGAACTGATTACAGTGGGTGTTTTATCATTACTGGTGACCTGAGGCAGCACAGAAAAGAAAGTATATATTAGAACAAAGAGCGACTGCATTCATATTAAACAGGAGCTGACATGAAATGCCAAAGATTGTCTGATGTAACACTGGACTGGTGCTATGAAATACAGGGGTTTCAAAGCCCCAAAAGTGTGAGAACATTGTGGGGTTTTTTTTACTTTCTTTTGAAAATTTCTTGTATGTGTGTTTGCTAGACTACCAGAATGCTTCTGTATAAGTTGCCGTCATGTAAATCCATCCGTATCCTGACGATTCTCATATCAGGCCCCGCCTTTGGTTTGTTATTGGTGGGGTTGTTGCCGCAGGAGACAGACCGCCGATGTGATTTGACAGCTGTAGTGGGTGTGGTCTGAACAGAGGGCGTGGCATCGTTGGGCGGCGGTGATGAATCAACATCCAGACAGGAAACGGATGGGGATTTTACATGCTGAAATAGAGGTAATTATGACAATACTCTTAGGAATAGTTCAACAAAAAATAAAAATCATCTTTATGTGGGTTATTTTGTCTGTTCTGCTCTTAAATGTCATGTTTGCTCACACAAATTCTTAAAGCTCAGACATTCTAAATATCTGCTTTTATATTCCACAGAAGAAAGAAAGACATTTGGGTTTAGAGCAACATGAAGGTGAGTAATAGATGATATACTTTTTATATTCAGGTGTCAAAAGATAGAATATTGGTCATAAAATGTGAGCATATTAAATATAACCATATATACTATTTCAATCTTTCTACTTCAAAAATTCAATTTTTAATTCAATTTTACTTGCAGGTTTTTTTTTTTTTATTATTTGTGAAATTCATAAACAATCCTACACCAAAAATGTCATTTTTAAAAAATTTCACTTAAAAATTGCTTGTAAATATCATAATTAATTACTAAGAAACAGCAAGTTACATACTGAATAAATTAAAAATTTTAAGTAGAAAGACAGAAATAGTATTTTTCTGTAAAACATGCTCTAATAGTGTTTTATTTACATTTTTTTAGTGTATACAATCTTTATTATTATTATTATTTAATTAAGTAATATTATTGTGATTAGTATTAAATGTCTACGTTTTAGAATAATAGTAAAGTCATCAAATCTGTGAAGTAACATGAAGTATGTTCAACCATTAAAAACATGATTTAAAAAAAAAAAAATTGTTTATAATAAATCATAAGTAGTCAATATATCATTATCTTTAACTAATTTCATGCATTTAAGCACAGGCCTTCAGATGAAAATGTTTTTGGATAATGAGTAACATAAATTCAGTCCAATGTGTAAACACTTTTATGCAACACTTTTATATTTTTTCATGCAAAAAAAAAACTTTTATCTGGTAGTGTGAATTTTCATGCAAGAAAAAATGTCATATAATAAAAGTGTGGCAAGGTTCAATGTGAAAAAGCAACTTTAAATGCTATAAAGATCCTCAGTGAGCTCTCAAATAATAAATCTCTCAAAGTTGCTGATAACAGCCGGCATTACTGCAATGTAATCAAAATGAAGCTCTTTATTCACCCTTACCTTGTAAAGCCTGGAGAGCAGGTGATTGACAGGAGACGGGAAGTCAAATATGCCATCAGCATCCATTGTCGTATTTGCCACGGCTGAGAGTGCGCTGTAGCGGGAGAACAGAGCAATCTTGTCACAAACTGGAGGCTCTTTGCCATGTGCTGCTTATGACATTGATTCTTTCTGAATAGACTGTAACCTAGAGTATACATATAAAACTCCAAACCAGCAGCAGCAGTAGCTTTGAAGTCAGACACTAACTGCAGATGATAAGTGTGTCTTTGTCCTGCTTTAAAACTTCATTTGATTCAGCTCAAGCAGCATTACGGCGCTTAAGAGCTCATGAAAGAAACATCTGTGTGTGCATGTCAAGGACTGAGTCTGATCCTCAGCATAGCCAACAGGAAGATTGTTATTTGAATAGTTGAAAAATTGAGCCTAGGATTCACAAAATAAGAGCTATACATTTCATACTATATAGTAGTGTTTCTAAGCTGGTGGGTCGTGACCCAAAAATGTGTTGCAAATCTGTTCAGCAGAGAAAAAAATAATAACGTAATCGTGTTTAGCACATGCAATTCTTCCCATTTCTTTGGCAATGTCTGTGCATCCAGTCAAACTCTGCTGTATTTTGGTGCAAATTCATCTGTCTCTTGTTAACACTCTTGGACACTAACATGGACAGGTTTGCTGTCCTCATAGGAAATGAATGGGTTACTATGGTAACCAGGATTCATTTTCCCTGATGCTAAATCGCAGCATCAGTATATGATGTGTTGTTGATTGTAAAGTACTTTAAAAAAAAAAACAAATGAAATTGTTTTGTTCAATTTGATATGCATTTTTATATAAGTTTATCTTAGTGAATTCTAATATAAATATAAATATATATATATATATTTCCCCTAAAAATTCTAAATATTAAATTAATTGTCCTGAGACCAGTGTTATTTTAGTATTATTTATATACTATGGTGTTTTATTAATATTGTAAATTAGCTTTTAGTTTTATACTTTGTTTTAATTTTAATTTTAGTTAAATTTTACTGTTAAGCGTTTTTACATCAGTTCTAGTTTCAGTTCTAGTTTCAGTTCTAGTTTTTTAAATATTTTATATTATTTCCAGTTAGCAATTTGAGTGCTTAAACTAAACGAAAATTAGAGATGTTGCCTTTGGCAACTAACTAAAATATGTTTAGTTTTCAATTAACTTATTTCAATGAACAAAAATGTTTTATAAGTTTTAGTTAAAGATAATAACCCTGCCAGAGACAGAATAAAGTTTCATGACAGATAGAAACTATTTTATTCTAGTAAATTTTCACTTGATGTGCAAAATGAATAATGAGTGCTAAAATTAAAAAGAGATGCATTTGTGGTTAATATATTTAAAATTACATTGAAAAAATGACATTATTTTCTTCACAGTAAACAATGCTGCTGCTTTTTTTAAGATAATTTAAATTTTTTAATATAATTTTTTAATATATATATTTTTTTAGATAATTTAAATATCCAACTGAAGTAAACTGAACTTATAATTTTTATTCAATCACAAACACTTTAAGTTAAAACACCTTATTACTTATTCTAATGTTGAATTTTAAATTATGATAACTAATCACAGCAATCATTTTCAACAGTGTTGCAACTGTACAGCACTATATTTTGATTCGTGTTGATTTGCAATCTAATTTTGGACTCTACAGTAAGAAATGCTGTGTGGTTGTTGATGTAGGACAGTGATGTTCTTACTCTGGACACTGTGTGATGATCACTGTAGGGTTCAGGCCACGGCCAGGACTCGGCTCGCCCGGTGCTTCAATCTGATTGGACAGCTTGTAGCTATTAGTAAACACATGGACATCTTATTATATAGTTAATCAGAGTGTATCTGAGATGATCAGAATAGCGTAACAGAAATGTCACTGACCTTTCCTCTTCGCGCAGAGTAGGTACGCTGTGATACCACTGAACAAACGTCTCATCCGTTCTGAAAATGCTGTTTCTACATGAGGACTGAAGGAGGCGAATTTGAGCGATGACTTCAAACTCCTGAAATCAAGAGTATGTGATATTAATATTTTTTTAAACAACTTAAAAAAATGACAATCAAGTATATAATCACCATAAACTCACCCGTCGTCTTTTATCGAAGTTGATGAAGCCATTCTGTAAGAGACATTAGATTTTGGTTTACATTACACCCTGCCAATGCAACGCTGACTTAGAGTTTTGTTCTGACACATCTTGATTCTGTCAGATGAGCTTTGACAAACATTGTGAAACCACTGCTATTTTTATACTTCACAGCTGGATGAGCTGATACTGTCTATTGCCCTTTTTTTAGTTCTGTTAGTCATGTTTCATGGCGGGCTATGAACTGAACATCACCTCTAATCGGTCTTTGACTGCAGTGTCCAGCATGGTGAGATCTCTGAGGAAGATGCCCAGGTACGGCACAGTGCCCTGAGCGCACGACTACAAAAGAAAGACAGCTTTCAGATGCATCTAAGATTATAAACACTACATCACACCATAAATATATGCATATTTTTTGATATACACGCACATACTACCAAGTTTGGGGGAAGATTCTTTAATGTTTTTGAAAGAAGTCTCTCATGCTCACCAAGGCTGCATTTATTTGATCAAAAATACAATAAAATGTTATTGTTATCGCAATTTAAATTAGCTGTTTTCTATTTAAATATATTTTAAAATGTAATTCATTCCTGTGATTCAAAGCTGAATTTTCAATTTTCATTATTACTCCAGTCTTCAGTGTCACATGATCCTTCAGAAATCATTCAAATATGCTGCTTGATATTTTTTTGGAAACTGTGATACTTTTTTCAGAATTCTTTGATGAATAAAAAGTTAAAAAGAACAGCATTTGTTCAAAATAGAAATCTTTTGTAACAATATACACTACTGTTCAAAAGTTTAAGGTTAGTTTTGTTCTTTTTTTCTTTTTTTTAATAAAAATTAAAATAAAAAAATAAATACTTTTATTCAGCAAAGGATGTGTTAAATTGATGAAAAAAGTGGTAGTAAATTTTAAATTGTAACTTTTCCACAATATGACTGTTTTATTGATGAGCATAAGAGATTTCTTTCAAAAGCATTACAAATCGTACTGATCCCAAACTTTTAAACAGTAGTATATATTATCATTATTTATTTAAAATAATATTTATATTTCTAAATTAATATATAATAAAATATAATATGTCATAATATATTTAATGTATATTTATTTAAGGATGCTTACCCCTGTGAATCTCCTGTTGTTGATTTTAGTGTCAAGGTTTGAAAATTTGGAAGTCCCCTCCTGTAAAATTAAAGAGCTTTTATTACAGAAAACTTGAATCAACTCAAAGGAAAATAGTTCAGTTCCTGTGTTTGCAATATGTCTCTGTATGATGCATTTAAATCTGTCATGTTGTGGAATCTGAATGTGATTTCAGAGCTTCAGTGGAGAGCAAGAGTTCTTGTATTATGATTTTATGGTTGTTGGTTTTTTTTGTCCTTTTTGGACCTTCACAATAGTGGTCACTATGATCACTAAAGCTTAATTTCTCCCTTTGTGTTCCACAGAAAAAATAACAGCATAAAGAGGATGAGTAAATAATGACAGATTTTTGGGTGAGCTGTTCCTTAAAGAACAGCAATAGATAATGAATTACACAACAAGTTTACAGTGTGAGGCTGTGTTTTTGCATGACTGAATCTGATATTACTCATTCTGTTCATGTCATTAGTTCCTCCCTTTAGGCCATGCTGAATTAATGCAGTGCTCTACAGTGATGAAGCACATCCAATGAGAATTTTACACAGAGATATTTGCCCATCAAAGCATTGCCATGCTCTCTAATAACATTAGAGAAGGCCTGTGTGAATTGGTTGCTTTGTATCGTAGTGTGACTGACCTCTTTGAGTAGCTCGCGGCTTTGGGAGTAGTTGTCTTTCTCTGAGAAGATGTCAGAAAGTTCCTCATATCTCCTCACAGCTTCTCTGTCAGAGTAGAGGAAAGGACTTTACCACCGCTGTTGTTAAAAATGACGTTACCATTTCATGTAATATGCATCATTTTTTACATTGCAATGCAAATTGGAAATTTAAATGTAAGAAATATTCCACATTAAATACAACTAACATACTATCATAGATAATAAAATTAATAAAAAAACGAATAAAGAAAAGTTTGCAAAAGTATTGTGACTTTAACAATTTTACACAGCAAAAAAAATGACCAAATTATATTTGAAATATACATATATTCAAATGGAAAATCTATTATGTTTGAATCTTCAAACGCTAGAACATATTTTTTAAAATGTAGTGTTCAAAAGGGGCACGGAAATACATTTAATTCTAAAATCCAAATTTTAGTAAATACAAAAATGTATTTTTGGTTATATTTTGGACAATATCAATATATTTAGATTGAAAATATATTAAAGTAAATATAAGAAACATAATAAATGAAATAATATAAATTAAATTGATCTAAATATGTGTGTGTGTGTACACATAGATAAATATAATGTATTTTATTTCTGTACACATTTATATAAGAGAAATTTCATCTGATATTAATATTATATTAGTCTTATATTTTAAAATATATTTAAAAAGTTTATCTGTATCTATGATTAATATACTAATTTAATTTAAATAAAGATGTATTTTTTATCATTATGTATATTTACCATTAATATATTAATTTTCAATATATATTACATTAAATATATTTTAGCAATATGTTTTAACCCATTTTTATATATTTTTAAATATATTTAAAATGTATGAAAATATTTTTTGTCATATTGGAGGAAAATCTGTAGGGCAAGTTGTACTGCTCCACAAATAAATATTGACTTAAATGATATTCCTTTAATGCATCGACGAGTAGTTTTCTAAGTAAATCCAGACCTGTCTGTCTCCTGCCAGGTCTTTCTCAGTCTGTGGATGGGGTTGCTCTGCAGCGCTGACAGAATGGCGTACAGTGAGGAGAAGTTCTTCCTGCTTCTGCAGGCCTGTTTGGGAAACAAACCACACGCTCACATGAGTCCTTTATCCTGATGGATGACATTATTTACCATGAAACTGCTCTGACCTCTGCGACGCTGATCCATTTCTCCAGCAGTCTGGCCCTCTGTTGGCTCTTCAGACCCGTGTTCCACAAGCACGAGGCTGTGACGGCGTTTGCTAAGCGATTAAACTGCTTGATAGTAGCTCTGACCGACCAGCACGCTCCTTCCCGGCCCTTCTTATCTCTCTGAGACCACAGAGACCCCAGACAGTGATAGGGCACCAGCTTCAGAAACAGATCCTTAATGCAAAACAAAAGCATTTCATTTAAGGATGTTACCAACAGGTCTGAGATGTTCACAGACTTTAGAGAGTGAGGTAAACTGTAACTCATTTTACTTTTAGTTTCAAACTAATCTCTGGTGTTTTCTGCAGAAGTAAAGGTGGCATTTGTGAGCGGTATGATCAAACTCACAGTCTCGAGCCTGGTCAGCTGCTCTGCGATCACACTGGATGGAAACCCCAGGATGCTGGTGGCATCAAACTCCGCGGGATCAGGAGGAGATGTCATGCCTTTGGTAGGATCTGTAGGAGATCAATACATCAATATGGAAAAATGGACAATAGTTCTGCTATGTCTATCTAACCTGGAACCAGAATTTACAATTAATGCTTGCAAATGTGTTTATAAATAAAAAAACGTGGGGCCAGTAGGATTTTTTTTTAAAGAAAATAATACTTTTATTCAGCAAAGGTTCATTAAATTGATCAAAAGTTACAGTAAAGAATTTACATTGTTACAAAAGATTTCTATTTCAAATAAATGCTGTTTATTTGAACCTTCTGTTCATCAAAGCATCCTGAAAATAATATATCACTGTTATCACAAAAATATTATTCAGCACAACTGTTTTCAACATGTTTCTTGAGCAGCAAATCAGCATATTAGAATGATTTCTGAAGGATCATGTGACACTGAAGACAATAATGATGCTGAAAATTCTGCTTTGCATCACAGGAATAAATTACATTTTAAAATACATTAAAACAGAGAGCTGTTATTTTAAATTGCAATAATATTTGTGACCCTGGACCACAAAACCAGTCATAAGTGTCAAGTTTTTGAAATTCAGATTTATACATCATCTGGAAGCTGAATAAATAAGCTCTCCATTGATGTATGGTTTATTAAGATAGGACCGAGATACTCGTGTATATTTGTAATACTGTAATATAATATTTGGTCGAGAGACAACTATTTGAAAATCTGAAATCTGAGGGTGCAAAAAAAAATCAAAATATTGAGAAAATCGCCTTTAACACTGTTTTAAAGTTCTTAGCGATTCATATTACTTATCAAATATTAAGCTTTGTTATATTTGCAGTAAGAAATTTACAAAATATCTTCATGGAACATGATCTTTACTTAATATCCTATCGATTTTTTGCATAAAAGAAAAATCAATCATTTTGACCCATACAATGTATTGTTGGCTGTTGCTACAAATAGACCTGTGCTACTTATGACTGCTTTTGTGCTCCAGGGTCACATTTTGCAATATTACAGATATTACTGTATTTTTGATTTAATAAATGCAGCCTTGGTGAGGATACAAGACCTCTTTCAAAAACATTCAAGAATCTTGTAGACCCCAAACTTTTGAACGCTAGTTTAGATTATACTGTTAATGAGCTTATAGCATTTAAAAATCATTTTATAGTGCAATTTCTAGCCATTTAAAAATATTAGATTACAATTAACTACAGAAATTTCTATGACTTTGTAATATTGCACTATTTTTTATTACTTTTCAATTATTGTGGCATAAACAAAGGTCAGTAGGAAAAGCTCAGAGACTTTTGTTGTCATTGGCTATAACAACTTTTACTTCAGTGGAAATTTGCATTTTTTTTCTGTATTTCAGAACTCCATAACTTCATGTAGATACATTCCTTAAACTAAAATGCAATATTGAGGTACAAATCCATGTTCTTGTGACAGGCGGGACAGGTGGTTGTACAGAGAGACTGATATAACCTGAATAACCTGCACTGTCTGTCACAAACGTACAAAAAAACTGTGAAATATGGCCTTTGTCAAAGGGACAAACAGCCTGACCTGAGAGTGAGCCGGAAAGCAGGGTTTTCTCACTCAGCTCCTCAGCGATCCTCAGCAGTCGGCCTTTGATTTCTGCGCCCGAGGTGTCTGTGGGAAGCAGGGGGGCCAAGCGCAGCAGGCAGGAGGGATCGTTCAAAGAGCGGAAATCCTCGGGATAGTCACTCAGCCATGTGCTGAACACCGTACACACCGCCCTGAACACAGCAAATGTGAATAATCACTCCACAATGCAGTTTAAAAGACATAACCGGCTATTAATAACTTCTGTTTATAGCTTGTTGTGTAACTATAGTAGTACATACTTGTTGAACATCTGACGAGTGTTACTATTGCTCTCCCCAGGAGGATTTCCCAACCTAGAAAATAGTTCATATTGAAATTGGGGGTTCATTTACTGTAATGTCAGTTAGTATTGCAAATAATTACCAAATTTTATTAGTAATAATTTAACATTATTGCAAATATATATGAATTATAAACATTTGTATATATCAAATCAACTCAAGTCAAGTCAAGTTGAGCTTTATTGTCATTCCACTGCATGTGGGGACATACAGTGGAACGAAATGTCGTGCCTCACAGGACCACGGTGCTACATAAGTACAGACATACAACAACGAAGTAAAACACTATAAACTTACACACAACTACCTACTAACAGATTTTAACTATAAGTATACTATATATAAATAACAAACTAAAGATAAAAATATAAGAAATAAAAAATAGGAAATACAAACTATACAAACTATACAGATGCTTCACATAAATACTGTACATGTGCAAAGAGAGACATTGTGAGTTCAAGCATCTGGCTGGGGAACAGTGCAGGATGATTTGTAGTGCATGAGAATGTAAAACATATATTACTGAGTCTTTTGTGGGATTTGTGTACACACAGCAGTGTGTGTGAAAAGTGACTAGTGTGCATAGAGGAGAGTGTGTTACTACAGGTGGTTTGTACAGGCCCACTCACCTGTGTGTAGCACACTTCGAAGTGCTCAAAAAAAGTTTCCATTTTTTTTGTTTGTTTTTTCCTTTGATGTGGTAAGGTTGGGGGTGTTTGGGAGGGAGTAGGTGAGATGGTCCATGTTTCAGGAGGTAGTGGGTTTGTGTGGGATTTCATAGGGGGGGGTGGTGATTGAAGGTCAGGGCTCTCACAGCCTGGGGGATAAAGCTGTTGAGCAGTCTGGTGGAGCGGGCTCTGATGCTCCTGTACCGTCTTCCTGATGGTAGTAGCTGGAAGAGACTGTGGAAGGGATGGATGGGGTCCTTCACGATACTGTTGGCTTTGCTGGAGCATCGTGTAAGGAAAATGTCCAAGATGGAGGAGAGAGGGGCACCAATGATCTTTGCAGCTGTGTTCACTGTCCGCTGGAGGGTCTTGAGGTCTACTGCACTATAGTTCCCATACCAGACAGTGATGCAGCTATTCAGCATGCACTCAATGGTGTCCCTGTAGAATGTGGTGAGGATGGGTGGAGGGAGACTTGCTCTTTTCAGCCGGCGGAGAAAGTGTAGGCGCTGTTGTGCCTTCTTGGAGAGTGACATGGTGTTGGTGGTCCAGGTGAGATCCTCTGTGATGTGCACCCCCAGGAATTTAGTGCTGCTGACTCTCTCCACCGTCGAGCTGTCAATGGTCAGTGAGGGGTGGTCAACAGAGTTTCTCCTGAAGTCCGTCACAACCTCCTTTGTCTTCCCCACATTGAGGGACAGGTTGTTAGTGCCACACCATTCAGCCAGTTGTACTTCCTCTCTGTAGTGTGTTTCATCGTTGTTGCTGATGAGACCTACAACTGTTGTGTCGTCAGCAAACTTGATGATGTGGTTGGAGCTGTACTTGGCAGTGCAGTCGTGGGTCAGCAGTGGAAAGAGCAGCGGGCTGAGCACACAGCCTTGTGGGGCACCTGTGCTCAGTGTGTAGTGCTCGAGGTGTTGTGGCACGGACATGGACTAACTGAGGTCTTCCGGTTAGAAAGTCCAGGATCCAATTACAGAGGGAGGTGTTAAGGCCCAGGAGGTTTAGTTTATTTATGAGCTGTTGTGGGATTATTGTATTGAATGCCGAGCTGAAGTCAATGAACACCATTCTAACGTAGGAGTCTTTATTTTCTAGGTGGGTAAGAGCCAGGTGGAGGGTGGAGGAAATTGCATCGTCCGTAGAGTGGTTTGGACAGTATGCAAACTGGAGCGGATCGAGTGTGTTGGGAAGGCTGATTTTGATTTTTTGCATGACTAACCTCTCAAACACGCATCATGATTGGGGTCATGCTATGTATCATAGTCATTCAGACAGGACATGGATAGATAGATAGACAGAAAGATAGATAGATAGAAAGATAGATAGATAGATAGAAAGAAAGATAGATAGATAGACAGAAAGATAGATAGATAGATAGACAGAAAGATAGATAGATAGATAGATAGATAGACAGACAGACAGACAGAAAGATAGATAGATAGAAAGATAGATAGATAGATAGACAGAAAGATAGATAGATAGAAAGATAGATAGATAGATAGATAGATAGATAGATAGATAGATGATGGATGGATGGATGGATGGATGGATGGATGGATAGAAAGATAGACGGACAGACAGACAGACAGACAGACAGACAGATAGATAGATAGATAGATAGATAGATAGATAGATAGATGATGGATGGATGGATGGATAGAAAGATAGATGGACAAACAGACAGACAGACAGATAGATAAACAGACAGACAGACAGATAGATAGATAGATAGATAGATAGATAGATAGATAGATAGATAGATAGACAGACAGACAGACAGAGACAGACAGACAGACAGACAGATAGATAGATAGATAGATAGATAGATAGATAGATAGATAGATAGATAGATAGATAGCTAGATAGATAGATAGATAGATAGATAGATAGATAGATAGATAGATAGATAGATAGATTTGTTTTATGCAGTTCAAAACAGAAATAAGCTGGTTTACAGAAATCAATCAAATTTACAAAATCTAGTTATACTGAATTTTAAATTAAAGATGTTTTCAGTTTTGTTGAGATCACCAACAAAATCATTGCAAATGTGTCATCAGTATTTGATATCTGAAAGACAATGACTTTATTACTTTACATGCACTGTACCTGTCAATCAGGATATCCAGCACTCTCTGGGTGGACGTGAAGGAGCGATAGGTGGAGAGGAAGATGGAGATGAAGGAGGAGTCACCCATGGAGAAGGAATGAAGGAGATGGAGGACCAGCTTTTCCTCTGTCCCTGCTTTGACGTGCTGAGAGCGGGATGCTGTGGTCTGGGAAGAGACGGGTGAAGGCGTCAGGACAGAACTTCTGGAACACACAGCATTGAATATTACTTGTGAAGATAGGGCTCACCTGCGGGCCGGCAGGGGAACTGTGCCCTTGTTTTACCACCACAGTATAGATGATACCGTCTTCCTCCATTTCGGACACAGTGGACTGAAGAAGAGAGAGATCAGAGTAAGTAAGCAGTAATTTTATGGATTTTTTTCAAAGAGCCTTCCAGTGTACTTATTACCAGCTCACTAGGTTAGGGGCCTTGCTCTTGGTCACAATAATTAAACCTCATTGCTTGTTCCCTGTGGAAATCATTTGTCTTATATCACCAAACTTTTGATTAAAGGCATAATGTCTGCTTCAGTTTATTTTGGCCAAGACCCACCCACTTCACTAACATGAGAAATGACCACAGTCCACAGATCACAGTTTTAGTTTTTACTTGCCTTTTTATATAATTTTACATGTGATAAACTAAGACTTGTGTGGAAAAACACATTTTAATAAATGTGTAGACTTTCATTTTTAGTCCATCCAAAAGTAATAAATAATCATTATTGCACAGACATAATATAGACTACCATTCAAAAGTTTGAGATCAGGTAGATTTTATGTAATGTTTTTGATAGAAATCTCTTATGATCACCAAGGCTGCATTTATTTGATAAATACAGTAAAAACAGTAATATTGAAATACAGAATATTACAGAAATACAGAAATATTATTACAATTTAAAACAACAGTTTTCTATTTGAATATATATATATTTTTTTTTTTTAAATAAATTTTATTTAAACAATGACTAAATGTAAGATACAAGATATAAGCATTCAAAACTTACAGCCTCTAACTTCCGCCAATATGGATCAGCGATTTTGATGATATCACCCTGCACTTCAGCTTCTCATCAAACTTTCTGTCCAATCAAATGCTCTCTAGAATCATTATAATCACTGTTTTGCTTCAGTAACAGTTTCATATTGAATCTAAATGTTGTTTCACAATATTTTTTCAATCTAAAAATCTGGCGGCCTAACCTGGCAAACTTTCAAATCTCTGATTATTTCTGCCTTAAAAAGCACTCATTCTATCAAATGGGCAGCCTAACTAAACATGATTGTGTTTCCAGGAGGACTAGTGCACCTTGGCTGCTGGATTATATTACATAAATGCCAGCCAATCAGATTGGAACAGCTGATTGTCAGATAGTGTTTGCCAGTTTGTGTGCAATATGCATCAGAAAGTATGTGGGCATTCTGAACATCTGAGACTATACCATCATTGGATTTTCAGTTTTCAGCTACTATGCCACAAAACTCATTAAAAAAATCATCTTATGCTGCAGTTGACATAGACTGTTTGAAAGAAGCATTTCTGTTGGCAGAAAAAGATCCAGTCTTACCAGGTCCAGTGGACAGTACCATGTGGTCTTCATCGGTGACGGCTCTCCCTAAAAGAACACAGACAAAAAAATGTAAGTGCATCATATATTTCCAATGTAAACACTGTTTAGACTGAAGATGCATATATGCACATATTAATAACTGGGATTAAACAATTACATAAATTGTGAAAAGTGACTGTTTTCCAACAGGTTTCTGGAACGCTCCCCATGTTGCCATTGGTTGGACAAATACATAGTCCCGCACCAAACTCACGCTATTGGTTGAGCTGGTCAGGATGCACTTTGATTGGGAACCTTAAACTTGACCTTTATCTCAAAATGGCTAAGTATCACCTCAGTTATTAAACTTTGCTATTAGCTACAGCTAAATCTCCACTTTATATCCTAACAGTGGCTTCATTTAAAGCAAGGTAAGATTGCACAATGGCATCACATTTACATGTTATCTCCAACAAAAACTTAACGGATGATGGAAATCGCCTCATTCAACCTTCTGTTTCAATTTACAGCGTTTAAACTGACGTATGCATTAGAATGTTTTTGATTTACTCAACACATCTGACAGAGATTTTCCAACATTAAAAATGCATGAGACAACAGGCCAAAAACAAACCCGGTAACACGGTTATGAGTAACTATCTGAAACGTCCACCTGCTTTCCAGCAGAATGATACTCATCGATCACTTACTAAGATCAGTGTTCAAATTTGAACACAAATGTCAGATATTTACTTAAAAAGCTGCTAGTTTGTCTGAGCAGGAAATGCTAAATTGTTATAAAGCACACAAGATACTTCATAATAATCTAAGTCTTGAGAAAAGCCATAACCCAAAGCAAACCAAAACATTCATACATTACCTCAGTTGCAGTTTGCTTGAAATCATTCAGTGTTGTGTGTGCCGTAAATTGAAAAACAGCTCAAGGAAAAACACTACCTTCAACTCAGCGAGTCCAGACAGGCAGAGATCTGCGCCAACTTCCTGGAAATCCTTAGAGTTTGCCGGAGAACTCCATCTCCTTCAGGCCTTTTCATCTGTTCGATTTAATCTATTTTCCTTGCTGCTGCTTACAGAAGAGTGTTGATTTCATTCAGCGAGATTCTTAGTCTATCTGTTGTCCCCGCTCAAATCTCACTCTCTCTGTTATGGAGCCGTGCAAACACACCTGAGCTTGTCGCTAGGCCAACCCCCTCCATACACACACACACACACACACATGCATACGTCACAAGGGCACTCCTGTTACAGACTCACACACAATCTCTCTCTTCCTCCTTCATTCATTTATGAGTGAATCTCACAAAACCTCCAGCTCATATTTCACCACCAAATTT
>JAFVLL020033983.1:0-13124 GCA_021397915.2 Tor tambroides
AAAAAAATCTAACAAATCCCATTACATACAATATATGTGATTTTATTTAATTCAATCTCTCTGTAGATTCCTGTATGGAAACTTATTTCCATCCCTAGTTTCATTAACTGGAGGACTTTCACATTTCTGCAGGGGTTGAGGGTCGTTCCTTTAGTCGGTCCACACCAGGGACCCCTCTTTTTCTGTAAAAAGTTGTCTTGCATTATTCCAGTCCTCTTTTCATACATAAACAAGAAGGAGCTTAGAAGTCTGTTTTATCACTGTCTCAATGGGAATCGTAAATTATCAAATTGCATACATTTGCCCCTAATTGGATTTTCTTGCACTGTTGGTGCTTTTGATCTTGCGTTTGCTCTCTCGTAGCTCTTTTGCTTTGGATGGGCCAAGTATCCATCATGTAGCAGCATACAATATGACAGGCCTAGTGTGTCTGGACTGGGGACAAAACCAGTGTTACTATCAAGTTCATTAATATTGCATCATAATGATGCACTTTTAAAGCGCATTTATGAATATGCAAATGAGCTATTACACAATAGAGGAGCTTGCTTCAGAGGGCACTTTGAAGTAGGGCTTCATCAAAGTGTGATCATTGATCAACTGTACAGTCAATAGTACTGCAACTGTACAGCCAGGACTGCTAACTATACAGCCACATTGATCTTTCCTTCTCTGGTTTATAGACAAACCGTGAGTGTATAATGTGTTTGAAACAGGAAAACAGAAAGAGTCCGTGGCATGGGTATATTTGGAAGAGCATATCATACTACTGTCTTCAGTATATAGTATTTGTATGCTGTATGCCTATATTAAACAAGGATCATTATAAAAACATTCCTGTGGAGACATTTCTGCAAAATTATATCACGTTGCTTCTTACACAAGTGAAATGTCCAGTGGGTGGCCCGCATTCAGTTTTATCCAAAACAGGTGGATGTGAATCTGACAGTGTTTTATTACACTGGTTGTTGTACATATGGCATATGGCACTTTGGAAATGAAATGTCCGGTGAGTGACGCTAAAACATTTTTTTTTTCCTTTGAAAATATTGTACCACCTAAATCCAACCTTAAATCTAACCGAAAGTGTTAACAAAAGCAAACATCAGTTAAACATGCATTTGTGAAAGCAACTATATGCCATTTTAGTTTGGTTCTACTAGTCTTTGAGCTCTTTTATTGAGTCTCATAAATCATGTTTCACGGCACTCGTAACTGAATGTTCCACATTGCCAGTGCAGTACTGTACCAGGTGGGTCACTGAGCAATTTTACTACATTAGAAACAACATACATATGGAGCTGGTTATGTTATTAATTCAGTCAATAATTTGCCCCTGCAATTATAATTTCTTTGTTGTTGTTGGTGTTTTACTGCCACTATTGTTCATTTTAAAATGTGCAGTATGAAGTATGAAATAGAGAATACAATGCAATAAAAATACACTCTCAGTGCAATTCGCTCCATTTGACCTTCTGTTTCCAGTGTGGCAGATGAACCAGAATCTCTTTTTCAATCTCTCTCTCTCCTTTTTTTTTTTTTTTTTTGTTCCATAGAATTGCTAACCAGTAAGCTGGAATTCCATTCTAAACATAACCCATATCCGTAGACCCTGGATCAAAACAACATAACCTTAGTCGTTCTTCCAAAAAGAAATCAGGCTTTAACCAATATGCTAATTCTAGAGATATTTTGAGAAATAAACAAAGATTGCTTACAGGTGTTAGCATTTATTGACTTTGTTATCACTGGAGTATTAAAACAATCTGAACAATTCATCCTGTAAATAGCATTGCTGAATCTATAATGATTGGATATTTCCTCTTGGAATTGATTTGCCTGTGTTTCAGCTGGAACGTATCAAACACAACTGAGCTGAACATATAAATACATTTCAGTGACGTGGATAACACGGCTTACGTTTTATCTTGAGCTGTGAGTCACATGTTGATGCCACAGTGGTTAGTTACTCATATTCTGCTCACCACTCTCTTTTTATGGCTCTTCTGTTTTCAGTGCTGTCAATTATAGTGACACTTTGACCTAGTGCACATGGGCTAAACATAATTATTTTTAGGGTGACCAACAGTGTTAATGGGAAAATAAAACTCTAATTTAACCATTAAGGAAGAAATGTTTTACTGTTGAAAATAGAAAAGATATAGCTTAGGTCAAGTCAAGTCATGTCATGCTTTATAATACAGATTGTTTCAAAGCAGCTTCACAGTAATAAACAGGAAAATAACAGAATCAATGATGCAAACTTCATCAAATATGATACACATTCAACTTGTGTTGTAAAGCCTCTCTAACAAGACAATAGTGTCATTATTCAGCTTCAGTTCAGTTCAGTAACTGTGTAAAGTTCATCAGTTATGAAACAAGTTCAATTTTGTGCTAAGCAGCTCTACAGAAGACAATAGTGTCATTATTCAGCTCAATTCAGTTCAAGACATCCAGTACAGTCAAATCAATAATAGTATTTAGTCTCGTTTAAACTCCAAATAAGCAAGCCAAAGGGGATGATGGAAGGGAAACCAAACTCCGTCAGGTAGGAAAAAAAAAAACCTTGGAAGAAACCAGGCTCAATAGGACCAGTTCTCCTCTGGGCAGAGAAGGATGTTTGTTCAGTCTTTACTTCAGCTTATTTGTCAGATTTCTTGCATTGTTCTAATTTATTAGATAGTACACTAATATGGAAAGCATTTTACTTGCTGGGAGCCCTGCTGCTTTGCACAAACATTTACATTTTCTAGAGTTTTTCTTAATACAGTAACTCAATAATGTGCAATAAACATTTCAAATGGGTTATATCATGAAAACAAATTTTCTTTGATCTTAGGAGATAAAAATGTTTGATGTACTTTGTAAGCATGTAACTTCCAGATCTGAAAACTTCTACAGTCCAACAAGACCATCTGTTGAAAACAAGCTGCAAAAACAGCTCATTCCAAATTTCTGTATTTCTGAAAGGAAAAACAAACAAACAAACAAACAAAAACCCACCAACACATGAATGTCTGTGTTTAAACATCTTAATACACTTACTGGGTGATGAGACACTTGACCCATCCAGTCACTTGCTAAGCTAGGCCTCAGATGCCAAGAAGAAGCTCAATTACAAATTCAACATTTGACTATACATGCTAAACTAATAAACAATTTGAGAAACCAAAAACCAAAACAAGCTCAGTCTAGGCGTGCAATGGTGGCAGCTGGTTTGGGATGTACAGCTTGGTGAAGGATTTGATATAGTGGGAGGGTTGAGCCTTTGGCAGCAGCGTAAGCCAAGCGCGATGTTTTGAATTAAATCCTAGAACATGCCAGGGAAGAGACCTGAGCAAAGGTATAATGTGAGAATTTCTGGAGTTAAGCAGCAGCATTTCGGATGCGCTTCAGGGGATGACAGATGCTAGTTGGTTGGCGAGGGAGTTGCAGTAGACGTGAAATGACTCAGGCCTGGATTAGGATCTGAGTAGTTCTTGACGAAAGGACTTATACTCCTTTTGTTGTGGAACATGAAGCAGCAGGACCCACAGTTTGCCTTTATGTTGTTCACATAGGAGAGCAGGTCATCTATGATGACTCCAAATGTTTTAACACATTTTTGGCTTTCTAAAAATGAGTCATTTTGGATGCAAGTTAAGCAGCAGTCGAGCAAATCTGTTTCACTCACTGTGCGTTTTATCGGGAATCAATCAATCAAGCATTTTACAACTTTAGGACAAAAAGTACTACTCAAAAGGCTGAATTAGTCAAAACTTTGCAGGGGCTGAAAACAGGGGTTCGGTTGAGTTGTTGTGTTGTCTGAGGGTGTATGCAACTTCTTTTTTTTTTTTTTTCTTGTAGCTGAATATTTATTTGGCCTTGAGAGTAACTTTGAAAAAGGTTTAAACAACAAAAAGTGAATTCTAACTAACTAATCACTGATTTCGGTAATTTACATAATCATGCTTTTCTTTTGTTCTTAGGTGTTGTTTATACTATGCTCATTTCTGATTTTTCCAGAGAAAAAGTCATCCTGTCTGAAACAGGAGAGAAATACGCAGATCAAGCACCATTTACAAGCCAAAAGAGTCTAAAAGTTCTAAATAAATACTGTATGTAGGTGGATTTTGGTATGACAGTACAACAGGAGATGGACTTTTTCACTAGAGGAAGCTTTATTATGGATCAGTGACTCATATTTTGGCCAGAGGTGATGATTTAAAGATAAAATTATGTAATGATGAATTTGTTTCTTACAAACACACAGTTTTTCACTTCAAACTGATGGACTGGAGTCGAATGGATTACTTGTGGATTATTGTGATGTTTTTATCAGCTGTTTGGAATCTGCCAGAACCCATTTATTACATGAGATCCATTGGTGAGCAAATGATGTAATGCTACATTTCTCCAAATCTGTTCTGATGAAGAAACAAACTGATAAATTTTGGATGGCATGTGGGTAAGGGAATTTTCATTAGATTTGCATTTTTGGGCAAACTATTCCTTTAAAGTGCCCCTATTATGGATTTTTGAAAATTAGCTTTCATGCAGTGTGTAACAAAGCTCTAAGTGAATGAAAACATCCTGCAAAGTTTTAAATCTGAAAGTGCACCGTGTATAAAGTTATTGGCTGTATCCGAAATCGCCCCCTATACCCTCAAATAGTGCACTATTTGAGGGGACAGCCATTTTAAGTGGTGTTCGAAACCATAGTGGATGTTCTCGAGTGCACTCATTCAATCCCACAATGCACCGCAAAAACGAGTGTACAACCGATGTACACTCAACGGCTAGAGAATCCCCATAATGCACTGTGAGAGTCGCGCGCCGAATGAATTCCCGCATCTTGCCAGAAGATGGCGCCCGCAACTGAATCATCCATTCGTTTATTTTAGAAGAGCTCATCCACGGCGTAATACAACACAGGTACAAATTAATTGTAAATTGACTATTAGGGTTTATACATAATTTCCGTGACAGAGTTCAAGATAAATCCTTCAATCTTACTACTGGAGCTGCCCGTTTCAAATGATTATTTAACAGCAAGCAAACTATGCAAAAGCGGCAGTCCTTCCGGTGCACTGAGTGTCCGAATTCACTCACTCATTTTCATTCACTCCTTCAAGTGAACTGTATGAGTGGACTAATGTAGGGAATAGTGAATGAGGGTATAGGGGGCGATTTCGGATACAGCCTCTGTCTCTCAAAAGAAAGAGTCGACTCTGAATCATTGAAACGAGTCGTTTTTAAAACGAATCTCAAGCCGTTTCATGTTGACGTCAAAATGAAACATTAGCATATGGCCCGCCCACCTGTTGCGCGCGCAGATCTGGGAAAACATGATTTTCGCGTTGGTCAGAATGAAAATACAAATTCATTCTTTACCACTAGGTGCCGCTTTTGGAGCGTTAAAATCTCACAAACACTGCTTTAAAATCGACCAATCAAATGAGGGCTTTGGAAAAATGAATCGTTGAATGAATCGTTTGGGAGTCGTTGAGCAAATAAGGTAAAAATAAATGCATATTATAAGAAAATAAAAGTGTTTTTTGACCTTGCATGCATGTCAACCTGTTGCTGGGGACTCCCAAAACCAAAATATGAACCTCTCATAACCCATAATAGGGGCACTTTAATTTTACAGACTCAGCATTTTTAGAGTTTTGAAATGAGTAGATATTTAATTAATACTGTTATATTGCATAATATAACAGAAACAGTAATGCAATGAGACATATTTAAGGAATCTAAATCCATTTATTGTATAAGGCTATTATTTCAGATATGTACTGTACCATTTATTTGTATGAATACATTATTGCATTGATAAGTAATACAGTTTATTAAACTTAAAAATATATGGCGGTTAATAACCTTATTTAGTTTTATTTTTTTTAACCCCACATGCTTCTCTAACCCTCCTTGTTTTTCAGTAAGCAACATTCATAAACACTGAGTCCTCTAATGTTGTTCTGCATAATTTAACAAGTTGTCATCTTTCTAGAAGGTTCTGAAGATTAATTTTTAAGTAACTGCTGGCAGGTAGTAATTAATCTACAGCTGTCACCGCAACATCAAAGATGCACAGCTAGAGAGAGATAAACAGAGAAGCACAGTGAGAGAAAGAGAGAGGTAGAGAGTTTGTATTGCTTCTACTAGAAAGACTAAAACTGAATATAAATTTAGCTTCTTATTTAGTGTCCTTGTCGGATTCTGCCGTAGGACATCCTGCCTGGACAAGGAGTATAACATCAGTCAATCTTGTTCTTATTTTAATAATAATAATAATAATAATAATATACATTTTGTTAATTAAAATATGTATTTATTTATTGTTTGTTTGTTTGATTATATGCTGTGCAGTTAGTAGTAGTAGTAGCAGTAATATTCCAGTTAATAATTAAACTAAACTATTATTTATATCTAATATTTATATTTAAAAAATGTTTTATTTCAGCTTTATTTCAGTTAACAATTATGTTTAATAGTTTGTTTTAGGAAATAATAATCAGTTGAAAGAACTACCACTTCTGTTTCTCTAGCACAAATTCAATACTTTGATGTTTAGAGCCTAATAGTGGAGGGGGAAAAAAGATGAATATAGCTTGAGTTCAGCTAGCTAATGGGAATGAATTGTCTTCCTGCCAGTAACTGTGTTAGCTAGCAAGCTATATGCTACTAGTGTCACATTTGCTTAACATTGTTATAAATTATTTTACTAACAATAGAAAAAAAAAATCTTAAATTAGTAGTGAAACAATTATGTTTGACTACTTCAGAAGTAGTTTCAGTAGCAAGCTGCTTTTTAACAGTAGCTTTTTTCTTGCTTTTTTCTTTCTCCCTTTGGAATGCTTAAATCTAGTCATATGTGATAGAAAACAATATGAACACCATTCTAAATCTATGATGCATACAATAAATGTACATGAAGTTGCTATTTTTAAACAATGTTATGTACATTACACAAAGGAAATTCTAATTTGAGCTCTTATTCACTGCTTACTTAATGCTTCATTAGAACAAGCCCTATTCAGTGGGCAAGCTTATAGGGTTATTTTGGCCCTTAAATCTCATCAGGACCATCAGTAAAGACAGAGAAGCCAATCCTAAGTACTTAGAAACTGAAGGTGCATTTTACTGTGTGTGGGAAGAAATTTACTTGAACAACTTATTTCACTGTGTCTGATAAATCACAATTGAATTTATTTATTTGGTGGTGCTTGTTGTGTGGGAATTTGCCTCTGTATGTTCAGAACCTGCTCAGTACAAAATCCACACAGGTGTGAAGAATTATTAATGAGCAGGGCTGTTCAGAAAGCTTCAGACGGAAGTTTGATTTGCTTTCATTTCTTCAAGCGACATTTCTACAGGCCATAATTAATGAAATGGCTGTTTATCTTGAAGCTATGGAGAAAGACATAAAAAACAGAGTTGAAATAAATGCTGCAGATGTCATTATTTCTTCAGATCTTTTGACAATTTGCATGATTTTGACATGAAATTATCATCCGTGATCATTACTTTCATTATTTTCTGTTGACTTTCAGAAGTCTCTCAGTGTTCCAGTGCAGCAAAACAGGATATAACATTTCCAAAGACGTTTTCATTTCAAGTTCAGTCTTTTCATCTTTTAACATGTCAGTCAGTGTCTCTGCTGCTGTTTTCACTTCAGTGAGCTCATATAACTGATTGCTAATTCTTTTTCATCGTCAATGGGCTATGGACCCTTTTTTCCTTAATAGCCGTGAAGTTACGGGCAGTGCTTTTAAGGAAATCATGTCCCCAGGATGGCATGCTATAAAAGTGTTTTTTTTTTTTCTGATACCATAAAGAAATGTGCCACTTTTTGTGTTTTAGAAAATGAATGCAACTATTTGCCAAATGCTAAATTACTGACATGTTGATAAACGCAGTTTGGAATGCACTATTTTTTTTTTTTTTTTTAAGTATAAAAAAGTGGTGCACATGCATTAAGAAGAATGACACTAATTAAAAAAAAAAAAAAAAAAAAAATTCAGGTTTTCTTTATACTTGTGCGTTACAGTTGCCCAGTAGTGCACAACACAACGATATCTCCACAACACAACGGAAACAAGTCGCAACATAACAAAATTAGCATAACACAATGGAAACTAGCTGCAATACAATGAAATTAGCTTAACACAGTGGAAACAAGCCACAACACAATAAAATTAGCACAACACAACAGAAAAAAGCCATACCACAATGAAAACAAGGCACAACACAGTGGAAACAAGCCACAACACGATGAAATTAACACAACACAAGGGGAAAAAGCCACAACACAACGGAAACAAGTTGCAAAACAACGGAAACAAGTCGCAACACAACAAAATTAGCACAAAACAACAGAAACAAGCCACAGCACAACGAAAACAAGTCGCAAAACAACGGAAACAAGTCGCAACACAACAAAATTAGCACAACACAACGGAAACAAGCCACAAAACAACGGAAACAAGTCACAACACAACAGAAACAAGCCACAACACAGCAAAATTAGCACAACACAACAAAATTAGCACAACACAGTGGAAACAAGCCACAACACAACAGAAACAAGCCACAACACAGCAAAATTAGCACAACACAACAAAATTAGCACAACACAGTGGAAACAAGCCACAACACGATGAAATTAACACAACACAAGGGGAAAAAGCCACAACACAACAAAAACAAGTCGCAAAACAACGAAAACAAGTCGCAACACAACAAAATTAGCACAACACAACGGAAACAAGCCACAACACAACGGAAACAAGTTGCAACACAGCGAAATTAGCACAACACAACAAAATTAGCACAACACAATGGAATCAAGCCACAACACGATGGAAACAAGTTGCAGCACAATGGAAACAAGCCACAACAAAATGAAATTAGTACGACACAACAGAAACATGCCACAACACAGCAAAATTAGCACAACACAATGGAAATAAGCCACAACACATCGGAATTAGCACAACACAACAGAAAACAAGCCACAACACATCAAAATTAGCACAACACAATGAAAAACAAGCCACAACACATCAGAATTAGCACAACACAACGAAAAACAAGCCACAACACAGCAAAATTAGCACAACACAATGGAAACAAGCCACAACACATCAGAATTAGCACAACACAATGGAAACAAGCCACAACACAGCAAAATTAGCACAACACAATGAAAAACAAGCCACAACACATCAGAATTAGCACAACACAATGAAAAACAAGCCACAACACATCAGAATTAGCACAACACAATGGAAACAAGCCACAACACAGCAAAATTAGCACAACACAACGAAAAACAAGCCACAACACAGCAGAATTAGCACAACACAATGAAAAACAAGCCACAACACATCAGAATTAGCACAACACAAAGGAAACAAACCAAAATACATCAGAATTAGCACAACACAATGAAAAACAAGCCACAACACATCAGAATTAGCACAACACAACAAAAAACAAGCCACAACACAGCAAAATTAGCACAAAGGAAACGAACCACAACACATCAGAATTAGCACAACACAACGAAAAACAAGCCACAACACAGTAAAATTATCACAATACAATGAAATTAGTCCTATGCAGTGTGTTGTATTGATTTCATTGTGTTGTGGAGATTTTGTTGTGTTGTGGAGATTTCGTTGTGTTGTGCACTATTGGGCCACCATAGTGAGTGAATGGAATAAAACTTGCTTAAAGGGATAGTTCACCCAGAAAATGAAAATTATGTCAACACTTACTCACTCCCTTGATTCCCTTCTTTCTTCTGCAGAACACAAAATAAGATATTTTGAAGAATGTTGGTAACCAAGCCATTTTGGTTACCATTGCCATCCATTGTGTGGGCAGAAATACACATCTCTCTAAATGTCTCCTTTCATGATTCACAGAAGAAAAAATCATATAGGTTTGGGATATTGTGAGAGTGAGAAAATGATGACAGAATTTTCACGTTTGGGTGAGCTATCCTTTTAATGTTTTGTTGCATCAACAGTGAATGGAACTGGTTGCTGGGAATCAAGGAACAACAAGTCTTCATCTTTTGGATTTCTGAGGATTACCAGTAGATTTAAATGTTCAATTCTGGAAACATGCAGTTTTGGGGAATGTTACTTTTAAAAGTAATGCATTGAAATATTATGTTACTTCTTAAAAAAAAAGTAACTAATTAGTTACTTTCTATGGAAAAAAAAAAAATCTGATTACATAGCTCATGTTAAGAAAGGCAAGTAAACACCATCCTAAAATCTGTTTGATCCAAGTAAGATCTCTCATTGTGTACTTATTTGCACACACTTGATATTGTTATTCAGGCCATGCAAAATAAGTGCGTGTGGCACTTCATCCCTAGCGTTTAAATGTGTTCCCCTCCACAGAGTGTGGCCAATACCATTCAGACCTGCTAGAGTATTGTAATATCCATGGACCATGAGTTCCGCACCCAAATGGGGAGTTTATTTGGTGGAGAATTCTGGACGGTCAAGGTCATCTTCACACGGCTTGTCTGAATTCCCTGCTCGCAGATTCCTAAGTGCTAGTTACTAGAATAGCAAAGTGCTGGCATATATCAGGCCCGCCTAATAAAAGCTCCATTGATTGGCCCCTCGGCAGGACGCTCCACAGGATTAGCTAAAAGATCCCTCTGTGTTTCAATGTGCACATTGTCTCCAGATTTTCCTCAAAGGCAGGCACTGAGTCCCCAGTGCAAGAGCTGTTTACCCCAAGCTCAATGGTCCTAGACCTCTTCTACATTAGGAAGCACTTCCAAATCTTGACGACTACATCATAAACGCATTGCTGAGAAAAAAGCAGGAAAAAGAGAAATCAAAAAGGCCCTTTAGTGCACTAGCTTTCCTCGCACAGCAATATGTCCTGACATATTCTGTAATCTCCTGCTTCAGCAGCGATTTGAGGTGCTTCACAACACACCTTGTTGTTGCATACCTTTCTGATCTCAGTGTTCCTCATATAATCCGACCGATCCTTGCCCTGCTAGCTGGAGAAGCCCGCAGAGAATCAGATCTGTTTCCTGTAATTACTTGTCTGTGAATTAAAAAAAAAAACTCCAGCGCAAACCTCGGCTCTGCAAATTTCTGATCTACCCCATTCAACCCCACAAAAACCTCTCAAACTTCTCATAGAGGCTGCAGTGTCAACTGCGCTGTTTATAATGAGGCTTTCATCCTCTGCAAGCGTCTAGCAATTAGGATGCAGGTAGTTACGTAATGGAAGAACAACACATGCTCAAAGCTGCCTCCGGAGCAGTCTCAATATGTGATCTTTCCTTTTTTCTGACAGGAGTCGTTGAATGAAAAGAAAGAAATGGCAAAGTACGGCTGTCTTGACGGGAACCTGGGGAGAGGCACGCTGCTAATGTGCTGGATATGCAAGATGTTTTTTTATCACCGTGACGTATCAGTGTCAAATGCTTCGGTGAAGGCGATAATTTGGTGTATGACTGAACTCAGTGTAGAAAAGACGTGGAACCTTGTCATGTTACACTCTGAGGTTTGTGCAACAGGGCTGTAATATTTGTGCAGCACCTGCTCTTCATAACAGCTTTGTGTGTTCTAGTGAAGATACACTATATTTACACTATAAAATGTAATATTCAGGGATTATGCTTGGAGACACAGTCACACCGATAGCTCTTAATCATGTCGCAGGTCATAAAACAATGCCAAATACAAAGAAAAAAAATGCAATTACACAATTATGCATTGTGAGGTAGGAAAATATATCAGCTTTTTAAAATGGAGGCTTTAAAATTCTTATAGATTATAATGTAAACCAACGAGATCTGTATAATGGAATAACAGATTACTTGCATAAAATGCATTTAAATATCAGCTGTCTCTCTATATCTCCTAATATTATGTCTTGGTAAGATGACATTTTAATACTTAGTTTTATGATCAAAGCTCCGTAGTTTTTATTGTTGGGACAAAACATATGACTCAATAAAATACAACAATGTTTGAGAGATACACACACATTTATAAAGAAAGAAAGAAAGGATTTCACAGCAAAATGGGGTAGATGGTTTTACAATTTTTACTAGCTATAAAGTATGAATTTTCTGTCAAACGGCAGAAAACTAGTAGAAGATTGCATACAACAGGTTTTCAGCGAAGTTTTGATTGAACATTATCATTTAGAGGCCATAAAAATTTGAGTATTAAATGATATATTTATAGTGTTAAAATATGACTCACATTTGCCCTACATTTGGTTCTTAGCTTTTCCTTTCACTGACATTGCATCACACTTGTCATTTGTGACAGATCATGCTCCAGTAGCCTATTTAATAAGTCAAAAGTTGCTTATGTACAAATAAACGTCTTATAAGCTTCCTTCTCAAACTGAGCTCATCTGGAGCTGAGCATTCCCTGGTGACTGGATATATTGAGATACAAGGTCTTTCCCATCCACAGTGTATCTTCATTTTCCGAGTTAAGGGCCTGTAGAACAATGACTCCAGTGTGTGAAACAGCCCTACAACATTGAATGTGTTGCATCAGTATAGACATTCCACATTTTGTGCTCTTTCACTCCGTTGCTATTTTTTGTCTTGGGTCAAGAGCTCTCAGAAAAGAAAAAATCTATATATTAGTTTTAAATCAACATACTAAAATGTCATTATTCTATTAGTTATTATTACCTAAAAATCTTCTACTTCTACTCTGAGGAGTCCCTCAGTCCCTGCTGCTGAAAAACAGCCCCACAGCATGAGGCTGCTACCAGCACACTTTACTTTTTGGATGGTACTCTGCAGGTGATGGGCAGAACTGGTTTCCTTCAAACATGATGCTTAGAATTGAGATTCATCAGAACAGAGAATCTTGTTTCTCAGAGTCTGAGGGTCCTTTAGGTTCTTTTTTTTGCAAATTCCAAGTGGATTTTTGTGTGTCTTCACTGAGGAGAAGATTGAGTCTGGCCACACCGACATAAAGCCCGCATAAAGTGTTGCAGTGATGTTTGTCCTTCTGTAGGTTTCTCCCGTCTGCATATATGATCATGGAGCTCAACTAGAGTGACCATCAGTATCTTGGTCACCAGTCTAGACAAGGCCCTTCTCCATCAGTTGCTCAGTTTGG
>JAFVLL020033984.1:0-10054 GCA_021397915.2 Tor tambroides
GAAGTGTTACAGCCGTATCTCTATGAGCACCATAAATTAGGTGCTCTGAGGACATTATGGGACTTAATTCAAACCATGCTCCTGAACTATAGTCATTTAATAGTGCAAAAGATACGACTGACTTGCCAAGCCAGTCTGGATGTGAATAAAAGTGGCTCACCTCCAGAGCAATCAGAAAAGAGAGAAAGGAGGAGTTTAATCGCCAGTTACAGAGTTCCCAAGACAGAGGAAGGGGATGATGATGCTGGACTAAAGCAAAGGAAGGTCAGCTTCACCGAGAAGGTGGAATACAAGGACAAGGTTGTGGAAGCACCGACACAGGCCAGCTTACAGGACGATGGCAGTCCTACTCTTGTGGAGGAAGGAATGGATCCATCCTTAATATTTGATATACGTGATGATGATGACGATGATGATGAAAGAGACATAGATGATTCTGTGAGTAAACCTCAAGGAACCCAGAGAAGAAAGACCAAATCTGCTGGGGAAAACAACAGTACGGAAAAGAAAATGTCCTGGATGGATCCTCCAGAGGAGACTGAATCTACTGTTTTGACCCAACCGGAGATTGAAAGTTGCATGCTAACTTATGAGGTTTGTGCTCCTCCATCCAGATCATCGGTCTGACCAGCTGATGAAATTGTTGATGAAAACAAGTTTAGAAATGCTATTTCTGTGATTTATGTGCTACTTTCTGAAGCCAATGGCTGGTTTACAAACTGTGTCAAAAACAAGACCATTTTCTTTTATTTCGACTTGCAGGATACTCTTCAGGATTACCAGGAGATGTTCATACAGTTTGGCTATGTTGTGCTCTTCTCCTCTGCATTTCCTCTGGCAGCCATGTGTGCCCTCATAAACAACATTGTAGAAATCCGAAGCGATGCCTTAAAACTTTGCTCAGGCCTCCAGAGACCCTTTGGGCAAAGGGTTGAAAACATTGGACAATGGCAGGTCAGGAGATCCATTCAGAGTAATTGCTTAATAAATTATTCATAGCAGATTGTATTTCTTGTTTGTGTTCATTTGCTTTTGTTTGTTCTTAAAATTTAAACAGACCGCAATGGAGGCAATGGGTCTGATCGCAATAATTGTGAACTGTTACCTTATTGGCCAGTGTGGACAGCTGCAACGACTCTTCCCCTGGTTGAGCCCTGAGATGGCCATTATCTCTGTTGTAGTGCTAGAGGTAAGAGAAAATGGCAAAAAACTACAAAAATAAAAAGTTTGTGGTCAGTAAGATTTTACAATTTTTAAAACCTACTGATTTACAAAAAAGGAGTATTTTGAAATAAGAATATGCTCAAGAAGGCTGCATTTATTTGATCAAAAATACTGTAAAAACAGTAACATTGTGAAATATTAGAACATTTTAAAATAACTGTTGTCGATTTCAATATTTTAAAAAGTAATTTATTCCTTTGGCAATGCTGAATTTTCAGCAGCTATTACTCCAGTCTTTAGTGTTACATGATCCTTCAGAAATCATTCTAATATACTGATGTACTGCTCAAGAAACAAATTTTATATTATTAATAATATATGTTAAAAACCTTGATATAGGAACAGAAATGTCAAAAGAACAGGATTTGAAATAGAAATCCTTTGTAACATTGTAAATGTCGTCTGATAAGTTCTTGCTGAATAAAAGTAATAATTTCTTTAAAAAAAAATTCTGTTGTTATATGCGTTATGTAACAAATGGCTAAATTATGTATAAAGTGTAGTAAATTGAATGCAACTCTTTCTCATATGGTTTTCAGCACTTTGCCATTCTGCTCAAATATATAATTCATGTTGCAATTCCTGATATTCCAAACTGGGTGGCAGATGAGATGGCCAAACTTGAATATCAGCGAAGAGAGGCTCTCAAGGTAGCACAGCACATGATGAGCACAGACTAACAATATCCATTGTAATGTATATTCATATTTCATATCATAACTGATAACCAGTAAATATTAAACAGATACTACAACTTGGTTTTGTCTAAAGAAATTAAAAAATAAAACACTAAATGTAATTTTAATGTGTATATCATCACAATGAAAAGAAAAAAAAATCATTTTGTTAGGTTAAAAGGGTGTATTATTGTCTAATTCTGCATCAGAAACATGAACGCCTTGCTCAGCAACACCAGCAGCAGCAACGGAGGAAGTCTGAAGAAGAAGAGGAGCATCAAAAAATGGCAGAGGAATTGGCACGACAAGATCAAGACAAGTCCAATCAAAACGGAGGTGAGGACCATCACCAGGAAAAAAGCCCAGGGGCCAAGTTCAGCTCTGGAGGAGATAAACTCAAGAGACCCAGCTCCCTTTTAGGCAACAATAATGTAATGAAACTTAAACAGATAATCCCACTTCAGGGTAAATTCACCTCTACCACTTCTCCCACAAGTGGTGAGGCCAAACTTCCAGGTTTTCTGAAGTTCCTCAAATCCCAAGAGTTAAAAAAGGAAGCCGCTGCAGCAGTCACACAAGGGGGCTCTACACATGGGAGCCACGAGAAATCTCAGTCTCCCAGCAAGTCCTTTAATCCAGGCAAACTCTTCAACTTTGGGAAGGAAAATCCATGTACTGGTGTTGGCTCTGAACAACAAGCGAAACCAGAAGATGCCTCAAGGGCCACTAATGCACAACACACAAATAATGACCAAAACCCTTCATCAGAAGAGCTTCCATCTGAGGTTGAAAAGGGTGAAAGCTCAGACTTTGGTACTAATCCTTCAAAAAAACAGTGAATGAAATGGTGATACTACTCAGTTAATATATAGCACTGATTGTAATGCTTAACATTTGCTTAAATGTGATAAAGCAACCATGTAGTGAGTGGAACTGCATGTCAAAGATCATTTTAATACAATATATTAATCTGAGACCTCCATATAGTTTACTCGCCGAAGGCGGCATGCCAAGTCACCTGCATGATAAAATCAGTTTAGGCATGGGCAAGCAAGAAAGGACATTTGAATGAGCTCTGTAAAATGTATAGATTTTCTATTTTTCTACGCATTATTATTTTTCTTATAACAAACGGTAAATATGGCAATCTAAAAATAATGTATTGTCCTTGCTAATTTTGATCTTATAATGAGTGTGAACCCATAATGCAATAAAATGGAATTACTGTGAGAAGAAATTTTAAAAATGATATATCAGACACACAATATACACCAAGTTACTTCAAAGCCCTGTTTTTTTTTTACTTTTATACTATCATAATACAAATTAAATGCATATGCAATTGCTTATAAAAATGAACTATAATACTTACAATAAAACGTGATTCGACACACCATGACAAATGCAGTTTGTTTTTTTACTTTTTTAAATTTTTAATTACATTATAATAACATTTTATAATTGGAACAGAATCTGATCATGACAAATGTAATTTTTGTGTGTACAATTTTATTTATTATTAATTTTTTTATTATCTTTTATCTACACTGCGTACAGCAAAAACTTTCACATGAACACGCTCAACTGGAACTATGAAGAAGGATGAGATCCATCAAAAAAAACATCCAATGAAGTCTATTGGCGCCACTGTGCATTAATCGTTTTAATTTGACAACTATTTCCAATAGAAACTCAAAAGCTCTCCTGCACAGCTGACATTCAACTGAGATTCACTTCAAAGGTCTATCAAAGCCACTGTCCAGTCAGAGTCTCAATGCGTGAGGGACTTTCTTCCTTTGAGCGTTCGGCGCAGGATTACTTCGATCCCACCTGGAGTGCTAATTCTTTTGATCCACCCATGGGTCCTCTTTCGTTTGATGTTCTTCGGCTGATACTCTGTCCCACGTTTGACTGTGCGGACTTGTTGATAGTGCCAGAGTGGCTGCTGGAAAACACAAGCTCCCTCTGCTTTGGTGGTCAGGGTTCCTTGCAGGACAGGTTTCTGCTCGGTTCCTGTCCTTGACAGAACCAACGAACTGATAGAGCGTAGGTGACTGCAGCTGAATATGGTAGAGTGAGGGCCATTACTGCTGAAAATGAATTAAAGCAATGTAAAATATTAATGCATGCATGTACTGTACATTGAGTCCTGAAGACTGCAAGTCTTCCTCAAAACTCAGTTGCAGAGTGACAAATATACAGGTGAATCTGTACATTGATCTGACTTGCATAACTAATGTAAACTTAAAAGTAACTAAATATGAATAAAGCCAAACTGAAGGAGACTCATCATTTATTGTACTACATGTCATTGCTGCATAAATGTACTGTAACTATATCGTTACACTCAATATTTTTCACTGTATTTTTGTGTACTCTATGCTTAGCTGTGGTTTTTGCAATATATTCTGATTAGATTAATACCAATATTTCATTGGGATTATGGCAAAGCTATTAGTAATGTGAGGTTATCGCTAATACTGGTGGTTAAATTCACAATCAAAAACGTTCAGCAAACTAATTTACCACAAGTTTTTTTTTTTTAAAGAATTGATTGGTTTCACATACCGACACAAACTCTGTGACCCCGAAAAGCACAAAAATGTTGTTCGTAATGTGTTCATTTCGGTTACAGCTTCCTTCCACCAATATCACACCAAAGTCATCACGTGTCTTGCGTCTCTTCCTCTGCTGGACGACTGGCCGGAGTTTTCAACACTCACTACTGCCCCCTTCAAGTCAAACTCAGAATAACATATGCGTAGCATAGAGTTTTATTTACTTAATTTTATTACAAAAACAAAAACTGTTGATAATTTACTAATGCATGGACTCTTTGCAGAAATGCGGTATGCTGACACCTGAGTAAACCTAACAGACAGACTGGCAGAGGAATGAACTCTCGAGTGTTCAATCGTATCTGATCGCTGCGCAGCCGGAAGCGGAAGTGTGTATTCAGTAAACGTAACGTTCTGCTAGCTTCACGAACCACCACGCAGTTTCTGCAGCCAACTGTCGCTTAATTTTGCAAACCTCTGAGGTGCAACAGTTTCAGCCGGCAAGATGTTTAACAGAATGACAAGTTTATGGATGGGTGATGTAAGTATTGTGTTTTTGTTTACTTTTCGTCGTTAACTCAGCGAGTTTGTAGATTAGAAAGCAGCAGCATGTGGGTTTAGCTCGATGTTACGCAAGCATGGCCAGCAGGCTACTCAAACACTCACTAAACTAGAAAAAAATGCTTAATGTACACCGAATTGAAGTAATGTTTTAGCACATTTGTAAATATGGCGGTTATTAATTCGTGGTTTGTATTTTCTTATGTTTACTCTCAGCAGGCCTCTCATATTTGCATAAGCGTTTTTATGTCGTAGTGTAAATAATGAGACAAACTACATGTCCGGGTTATGATTTCGAGTTGATTCAGTAATTATACAACAAAGTGTAATGCACTAAACTGTACGTTAAGTCAACTTGTCTACGTACCCGACGCCCGCGCTGTAAACGGACACGTGACGCAGAACTCTGTTTCTCTGCTGCTTTATGTAAACCATTAACATGGTGTGTGTTTAAAATATGCTGACAGGACATTAATCCCTTTATTTGTTTTACAGTTAGACCCATACATGGATGAAAACTTCATTAAGCAAGCTTTCAGCACTATGGGAGAGACTGCCTACGGTGTCAAAATAATTACACATCGAGTTACCGGGTAAGATTACATCTCTAAATAAAGTGCAACAGTTGGGTTCCTGAAGTAAAAAGCGCATCAAACAGGAAATGTATTTTTAATGGTAACCTATAAACCTTTAAAGACAGACCTGCCATGAGGTTGTTAATTGATGGTACATGCTTTTGTTTCATTATTTAAACTTTTTTTTTAAATAACAGCAGAATTCCATTTAAAAACTACATTACCCATAATTCTGCAAATAAATCTCCCTGAATCAGAATTTCAGCAAGCAAACCATGCCAAAAAAAACCCCTTAGTGCCTATCTACTCCCATGAAACACTGCGTTTTTTTTGGACTAAACATAAAATATATTGTTTCTCTATATAATCAATAGCTTTATATTTCTCCATAGATTTTAATTTCATTGTCTTTCACAGTGCTTCATGGCATTGTAGTTTTTCCCCCTCATCAAAGCCGTTTTCTCTTTTTCCCTGATTTTCAAATGTAATTTTTTGCTTCAAATCAGTGTTTGTCATGTATCCATCTCGTAGCTGGTTGCTTTGGTTCATGGCTTATGGCTCCTAAACATAGACTTAAAAAAAAAAAAGAGAAAAAATCCTTATGGTTAAAAAAAAAATGAATGGGGATATGTCAATCTAGTATCTAGGCAACTTTTTAGGTCTACAGCTTATTTCTTTGTGTTAATAATATCCAGACTCACTGAACATATTATTATATTGCCATATAATTATTACAATGTTTATTTGCCTTTGAGATATTTGAGCCAGATATTTGTTGACAGAAATCATTGAATATTCTTTTGTGTGTTTCCTCAGAGGCTCGGCTGGATACTGTTTTGTGGAGATGGCAGATGAGGCCAGTGTTGACCGTTGTGTGCAGAGGCTTAATGGGAAGCTGGTTCCAGGATCGAATCCGGTAAGATGCCAAACTTTTACCCATTAGATTACGTAGTTTTGGCATCTATATTTGATTTCAGTACATTCATATATATATATAGATTATTATAGGAAGGCATAACCAGCATGGCCTCCACCTGATATGAGACATTTTAATTATTACTCCATATATTACTAGTGATGGGCGAGTTACAGAGCTCAATTTCTTGCCTAAGAAAGGTGGTTGAGGCTGTTTTTAAAATGACTTTGTTTGAAGCTGGTGAATAAACTCTGTTAGGAACTAGCTGACGAATGGGATAAAGCCAGTACTGGTTGGTGGAGGTATGTGGAAATAATAGCTTCCTTACTCAAATAATATAACTCTATTTGTCAGCGAATTGTCTCCATACTACAGGCAAAGGATATTTGATTTGTTCAATGGTTGTATTTTGTTTGCATTTCAGCCCAGGAAGTTCAAGCTAAACTATGCAACATATGGGAAAAGGCCAGAGCCTGGGTAAGCACACCATGTACAGAAAAACATTTTAGTTATTGATTTATTGTTGAGGAACCAAAAAGAAAGTAGCTGCTAAAAGTTAAATGTTACATTTTACAAACTGTGGCGGTTTCTTTCACTTTACACTTTCACTTTCTTCCTCAGCCCAGAATTTTCAGTCTTTGTTGGAGATCTCACATCAGAAGTGGATGACTACCAGCTTCATCAGTTCTTTCTGAAAAAATTCCCTTCATGCAAAGGAGCCAAAGTTGTCACTGATCCCTATGGGAACTCCAGGTATGAAATGTTTCAGCCGCCAACTCTGTACTGCATAACCTTACTTTGCTTTCTCTGACAGTTTGACCTACTGATGTTGACCAAAGATGAGGTAGTTGAACTAGATGAGGTCTCCTTTACCTTTTATTTTACCTTTTGTTTTTTAAAAGCTTATTTTCAGTCGATACTCTTTACCCTCCCTCTCCTAAAAAGGGCCAGACAATACATGGATGTGATTTGCCGTTGTTACAAATCTGCTAAAACTATTGTTTTCCCCATATAGGGTAAGCAAGAGCAACTCACAATTGAAGTGATGCTACTTCATGTTAAAAGTAAAAGAGAAGTTTCAGTTCTACCATCAAATTAATTATTACTTTCTGAATACATATTGAAATATGCATATACTGCATGATGAGGCGCATGAAGCATGAGGGAGCGGGTGCTGATAATCTAGTTTTTTCACATGTACAGGGGTTATGGCTTCGTGAAGTTTAGCGACGAGAATGAACAGAAGAAAGCCCTCGAGGAGTTTCAGAACGCATCAGGCCTGGGAGGAAAACCCATCAGGATAAGCATTGCCGTCAACAAAGGGTACATTTCATTTGAACTTTTAAGTTTTAAGTGGTCGGTGACTTCCTGATATTTAAACTTTAACCTCCCAAATCCACATGAAATTTCACCATATTCTTTCTTTTTTCATTTTAGCAATAAACCAAGCAGCTACCACAACCAGAATAACAGCTACAACACCAACTATCAACAGCAGTACTATCAACAGCCTTACAACAATTACTATCCACAGTGGGGTTATGATCAGTACAGCAGTTATAACTACGGCTACAACCCATATGCTACCCCACCTCCAGTTCCACACGGGATGATGGGACCACCCCCACCCATGGGGATGCCCCCCGTGCCCCCTGACATGCAGGGATCCACAGAGGTATTTTTAATAGTGATTCATGAAGATTAATAGTGTTTTTAAAATATAAATTCAAACCATTTCTGTTCTACAATTGACCTTTTTTTTGTAATGCTTCAGCAGTCACATGATGGCACAGAGGATGTTGAGGAGGACCCTGCTGAAGGTAATATTTCGTAACATTTCATTTGGCTGTTTAATTGACGAAATTGTTGATTAGAGTAAGATCACACATTATTAATTACTCACTATCTTTCTTCTCCCTCAGACCCAAACCCACAGGTGGATGTGGAGGCATTAAATAAGCAATACATGGAGCGCAGTGAGGAGCTCTACGATTCGCTCATGGATTGCCTCTGGCAGCCATTGGACAGTGTCACGTCTGAAATTCCTATGATGAACGGTTCCTGACTGTCTGAACCAAGCACCGTTCAGGATTACTATACTTTGTGAAGGAATATGCCTTTTTATAATGCTCTGAGCAAGTTTTTCAGAGAATGTTTTTCTCCTTTTCAGCCTTTTATTTGGAGCTTCATTCGAGCAGGCAAGAAGTTTTCTTCGTGTCTGTCCATCACCTTTTTTCTTTTTTCAAAGTTAGGTAGTTATGGTTTTGTTGTACAGGTTTTTTTTTTTTTTTTTTTTAAAGATGGATGAAAATAATCTTTTTCAGTACTATTGTCATTTTTAACCAGGATCTGTTCCTACTCTTGCCTTATTAAACTTTTTCATTAGAAATTTGAAGCATGCTTTTTTGTGGGTACAAATCTTGTGTGGTCCAAATAAGCTTCTCTTATATTACCCCATTTTTGTCTGTTGTGAGGCCACTGATGGTTTTCCATTTGTGAAATCTTTGTTCAAGGTATGGTTCAAGTTTAGAGATTTTTGCAAAATGAGACAGCTGCATAATTTATACCACACTGACCCAGAATTAATTTTCTCTGTCTTTAAATTACATATGCATTTGGGCATAAATGAATCACAAGTTTCTTATTTAAGGCAGAAATTCTTTGAGTATTTTTGTAATAAAAAATAAATTGAGATTGTCAAGGAAGAATCTAATAAATCAATATGATGTCTCATTTGTGTCTTCATTTGTTCTGTATTCATGGTTTTATGTGTGAAACCATTTCTGTATTAGTGTTCAAACTATTGCCAAATATATTTAAACTGGAACCGGATTAATGTTTAAATCATTAAACATACAGTTCACCCTAAAATGGAAATTCTGTCACCATTTACTCAACCACGTTGTTCCAAACCTGTATAACATTCTTTCCTCTATGGAACACAAAAGAAGATATTTAGAACGTCAGTAAAATCCAAACAACAGTGAAAATCTTAAAGTCATACAGGTTTGAAGGGCATTTTTAGGTGAAGTACCACCTTGACCATGTTATTCAATTTGAGTGAGGATTTAGTAAACACAAAATGCATAAAGACCAGCAATTTTGATAAAGAATTGATCAAATATACATTCATCTTGTATTGGTAGAGATTTGACCGGATATTCTGCGGTTTTCACTGGTATGCTGCAGCACCACTATGTATAGTTAGTCCAAATTCTACCAAGCAAATTGCTCAAGCCTTCTCTAGTTGATCTCTTTAGCATTACTTTCACACAGTGTCTCAGATATCTCTTGCTGTTTGCTCTGTGTAGACAAAAGTCCCACCCCTGGCCTCCCAGGGCAGTACCAACTAGGTCCAAGTCGGTACCAGCCCTGATACAATGCTCTCCAGCTCAAACAACCCAGGGCACCTCCCAAAAGCTGAGTAGGAAACTGTGGGAAGTAAGCCAGCAGGCAGAGCAGCAGGAACACCCAGAGACTCAACAGCAGGACGCAGAACAGGAAGAGGATGCGCAGCGGGGCTCCAGAGGGTCCACCCAGGCT
>JAFVLL020033984.1:10154-75873 GCA_021397915.2 Tor tambroides
GTCATATATATATATATATATATATATATATATATATATATGTATATATATAAATGTGTATATATAGTAACTATACAGTAAGTCACTTAGGCCCTTAATGATGCAATTAATTAAATTTTTGGGTTCCTTTTGTAAACATATATACATTTTATTTTTCAACATGGAAGTAAGTAAGCTGTTTTCTGTGAATGTTTGAGATTTTTTATTCATTAGCTGCTGTAGGGAAATAATGAAAAGAATAACAAAGAAAAACAAAAATTAAAATAATATGATAAGAAACACCACTTTGCAATATCAAGCAGCAAAAAGAGCTGTTTTGTACAACTGAAAAAAAAAAAAAAATTGAGATGTGGATGACACCGGAAGCCAGAAACATTAAATAAAAATTGGTGGATATATATATAAAGGAACCCAAAAATTAATAAATTGATTGCATCATTAAGGGCCTGATTAATTTTTTTGGTACAGTAAATGTATATGTGACCATCTGCACACACATCACAAACATAATGATCATTGTACCATTACTATAACATTACAAAAATAACTTCTTTCTTTCTTTTTTTCTCTTGCAAACAGAGAAATTGCTCAGAGGTCGTCTCTTTCATGCCAGGCAGTACCTCATGAAGCATAAAACTACGATCAAAATGGCACCCACTGAAAACTGTGATGTTCTTATGACATTCCCAGGTGTGGAGGTTATATCTTTAAGTTTTGCTCGTTTGCACTAATACAGTTACTGAATAATATAGATGTATATTCTCAGCTTCATATCACAAATGTTATATACTGTATGTAACATTTGCTGCCTTATGGTATGAATGTAATTATGCATTTTGTACATATAACATCTATTTTACAAAATATTTAAAAATAAAGTGTGATAAATAAAATGTGAATTTCTTTGATCTACTGATGAACATATTTCAGCATGTTATCGTCTTTTCCACAGACACCACAGATGACCATACACTGTTATGGTTACTTAACCAAATCCGGTTGGGAATTCCGCAAATCAGAATCCAGATCCGGCAGCATAAATACACGCACACCTATGCATTCTTCATTACCTCAACCTTTGAGAAGTGAGACACAGTAGAAAACCTGCTCGACTCATCTCATCACAGTTATTGTATTGTATTTTTCCATATAAAATGTCTGAAGCGTTTGACAGATGGTCACTGGGTCCTAAATAAATACAGCATTAGAATCATTGTTGTTTTTTGTGTGAAGCTTGTTGCGTGGAGCTGAACAGATGGGGATGCAAAAGGCAGTGAAGCCACGCTACGGAGGCGGCACTCGCAGGTTTTCATGTGAGGAGGATGACATCTATGAAAACATCGAGAGTGAGCTGTGTTTCTTCACATCACAGGTCTGCCTTTAATCTGTCATTTCTCGTCTTATATGAAATCATTAAGGTTTTTTTGACACAATCTCATGGCAATTTCTAACTTTTTTTTGTCAAACTGGTGACTAATTTGCATGAATTTGTACAATCTCAATCATACATTTTTGTACAATCTGTTTATACCCCACTGATGGTTAGGTTTGAAGGAGGACCTTCATTGCTTACTTTTTAATCACATGTTTCCATACAAATCACAAATAACATTTTCTCATGAGGTTGGGTTGATTTTTCTCTGTTTTTTCTTTAGGAGCGTCAGAGTATTATCAAATATTGGTTGGATAATCTGCGGGCGAAACATGGCGAGGCCCTTCATAACATTCACTTCCTGGAGGGCCAACCAATCAGTAGATATTTTAACATTTCTTCTAAAATGTTTTGTTTTTAGTTTAAGAATGATTTCCCCACCCCAAATCTGATCAAATTTTTTCTTGTGTCCTTGGCAGTACCAGAGCTTATAGCCAGGGGTGTGATTCTTCAAATGTTTCCCCTTCATGAGCAGAGAATCCTGAATCAGCTGATGACGTCCTGGGTTCAGGCAGTCTGTGAGAGGCAACCTCTAGGTGAGAACTCCTGTGTTTTTGCCAACATGCACAGGAGTCAACTACCTTTTAGTTTTTCTGAAATGATTGGTGCTTTTCAATGGTTGTATAATGAGATTTCAGGCCAAGGCTCTTCCTTTAGCAAACAAACTCATGTGTACCTACCTACTTTCTTCAGTACAGACCGATTTGCTCTGAGCAAATATGCAGTGCTACAGTGTGAATTGTAAATGCGAACTACGAGTCACTATATGTTTTGTTATGTGTAATGAGATCTCTAAAGAGCCCCCTCTTATAAGGAACATGTGATTCATCTTGGAGCTATGATGTTAGTTATTAGGCATATTTCACTGTATTGTGGTTTGCATTTTACCTTAGCACCAATTTAACAATATTTTAGGAAAAAGTTAAATCAACAGGGCCTTTTATCTTGGGGTAACAAAATAGGTAGCCCTATTTTACCCTTATAATTATGCAAACGTGGCAAATTTTATTCATATTGTTATATTGCAAAAAAGCAGATTAAGCCTAATTGTTTTGTTGTCCCGTTCCTGACAGATGACGTGTGTGATTATTTCGGTGTGAAGATTGGCATGTACTTTGCTTGGTTGGGCTTTTACACCAACTCTATGCTGTATCCAGCAGTGATTGGCTTTCTGCTCTGGATCTTTGCTGAGTCTGATCAGGCAGGTTGTTTTCCTTGATATCTTAATATAGCTTTAGAATGGAAGTATAGAAAGTATAAAAAAGTTTTTTATTTGTTTAGAAGGCATAGTTTTATCACCAACCTTTTCTGATATGCAGACAAGTCAGGATATCTGCTGTGTGGTATTTGCCCTTTTCAATGTGGTGTGGGCAACACTGTTCCTGGAGAGATGGAAGCGGCGGGAAGCAGAACTGGCATATAAGTGGGGAACGCTGGACACTCCAGCAGAGTCACTAGAGGAGCCCCGTCCACAGTTTCGGGTGTGCTGACATCATTTTTACAGAACCTTATATTATTAGACACAAAATGTTTGATAACAGCAGGTGAACACCTCTCTGTTTAGATATAAGTCATTCTAATATGCTGACTTAGTGGTCAAGACTCTGATAAATAGAATGTTTAAAAAAAAACAGCATTTATTTGAAATAGAATTAATTAAAAATGTCTAATTTACTATGACTTTTAATATTTATTTCTATTAGTTTAATGCTTCCTTACTTAATAAAAGTTTTAATTTGTCAAAAAAAAAAAAGAACTGTAATTGACCTGAACTGTAATTTTTGCTCAGGGAATTAAGCGTCACAGTCCGGTGACAGGCTGTGAAGAGTTTTTCTACCCACCCTGGAAGAGGAGAATGTTCTGCTGGTTGGTCAGCTTTCCCATCTGCGTCCTCTGTCTCTGCTTCGTCTGCTTGGCCATGTTTATCTGCTTGGAACTTCAAGTAAGTACTCAACTTTTGTAACAAAAATTGCTACAACAGGTGATTTAAAATAAACTCTGCAATGAACTTTCAAATAGATTTACTTTCCATATTCAACTAAACATTGCTTCTAGATATTCAGGATTCATGATTTCTGTCTCTTTCAGGAATTTGTCATGGAAACAAAGGAGTTGCCAAGCATATGTAGATTTTTTCCAAGAATTCTTCTGGCTATAACTGTTACTGTATGTGATGAAGTGTACAAGAAAATAGCTCTCTGGCTCAATGATATGGGTAAGACATAAGTCTGCTTATTAAATAACATTTACAACATTAAGTATGTATTTGGATTTTCATTACACAGTATGTGTTACTGAATTAATGACCCATAAATTGGATTTTTGGTTATTTCACATCTTGCTTTTTTCATCATAGTTTTTTCTCAGTCACACGTGTTTGTTCATTTTTCAATTTTAACAGAAAATTACAGACTTCAAAGCACTTACGACAACAATCTCATCCTCAAGACAGTTTTTGTAAGTTTAATGCTTTATTTCATAATGTTTATAGGAGGTGTTCAATTTATTATTGTATCAGCATACTGTAAAAACTGTGTATTTGATGAATTTATGAAGTATTGTGTTTATCTGTAATGGTTAAATATCGTGTTCTGCATTTTAAAGTTTCAGTTCATAAATTCTTACCTCAGCCTTTTCTACATTGGATTTTATCTCAAAGACATGGAGCGGTTAAAAGAGGTAATACACAGACGACAGAATAATGTTAAAGCAACAAAGTGTCATGAATGAATCATTCTGCAGCCCAGACAAAAAATGATGACTCTCTTTAATTTACAGATGCTGGCCACGTTGCTGATCTTCCGCCAATTTCTACAAAATATCAAAGAAGTGTTACAGCCGTATCTCTATGAGCACCATAAATTAGGTGCTCTGAGGACATTATGGGACTTAATTCAAACCATGCTCCTGAACTATAGTCATTTAATAGTGCAAAGAATACGACTGACTTGCCAAGCCACTCTGGATGTGAATAAAAGTGGCTCACCTCCAGAGCAATCAGAAAAGAGAGAAAGGAAAAGTTTAATCGCCAGCTACAGAGTTCCCAAGACAGAGGAAGGGGATGATGATGTTGGACTAAAGCAAAGGAAGGTCAGCTTCACCGAGAAGGTGGAGTACAAAGACAAGGTTGTAGAAGTGCCGACACAGGCCAGCTTACAGGACGATGGCAGTCCTACCCTTGTGGAGGAAGGAATGGATCCATCCTTAATATTTGATATACGTGATGATGACGATGATGACGACAGAGACATGGATGATTCTGTGAGTAAACCTCAAGGAACCCAGAGAAGAAAGACCAAATCTGCTGGGGAAAACAACAGTACGGAAAAGAAAATGTCCTGGATGGATCCTCCAGAGGAGAATGAATCTACTGTTTTGACCCAACCAGAGATTGAAAGTTGCATGCTAACTTATGAGGTCTGTGCTCCTCCATCTAGATCCTCGGTCTGACCAGCTGATGTCATTGTAAATAATACAAGTTTAGAAATGCTATTTTTATGACTTATTTGCTACTTTCTGAACCCAATGGCTTGGTTTACAAACTGTATCATAAACATTATTTCAACTTGCAGGATACTCTTCAGGATTACCAGGAGATGTTCATACAGTTTGGCTATGTCGTGCTCTTCTCCTCTGCATTTCCTCTGGCAGCCACGTGTGCCCTCATAAACAACATTGTAGAAATCCGAAGCGATGCCTTAAAACTTTGCACAGGCCTCCAGAGACCCTTTGGGCAAAGGGTTGAAAACATTGGACAATGGCAGGTCAGGAGATCCATTCAGACTAATTGTTTAATAAATAATTCATAGCAGATTGTATTTCTTGTTTGTTAAACTTGTTTGTTCTTAAAATTTAAACAGACCGCAATGGAGGCAATGGGTCTGATTGCAATAATTGTGAACTGTTACCTTATTGGCCAGTGTGGACAGCTGCAACGACTCTTCCCCTGGTTGAGCCCTGAGATGGCCATTATCTGTGTCGTAGTGCTAGAGGTAAGAGAGACGTAATATCTTTCAACTGCAAAGAACTGCAAAACAAAAAAAATCAAAGTTTGTGATGAGTATTTTTTAAAAAGTTTGTAAGGAGTATTTTGAAACAAGAATATGCTCAACAAGACTGCATTTATTTGATTATATTGTGAAATATTTTTACATTTTAAAATAACTTTGTCTATTTCAGTACATTAAAAAGTCATTTATACCTTTGATGCAAAGCTGAATTTTCAGCAGCCGGTACTCCAGTCTTCAGTGTCACATTTGGTGCTCATGAAATATTTTGTTTTATTATTAATAATATATGTTAAAAAACAGTTGTGCTGCTTAAATCATAAGCATGATATATTTTTCTCAGGAATAGAAAGTTAAAAAGGACAGGATTTGAAATAGAAATCTTTTGTAACACTGTAAATATCTTCTGATAAGTTCTTGCTGAATAAAAGTATTAATTTCTTTATAAAAAAAAAATAATTCTAGTGTATATATATATATATATAATGTATAACAAATCTAAAGTTTGGCTAAACTATGTATAAAGTGTAGTAAATTGAATGTAACTCTTTCTCATATGGTTTTCAGCACTTCGCCATTCTGCTGAAATATACAATTCATGTTGCAATTCCTGATATTCCAAACTGGGTGGCAGATGAGATGGCCAAACTTGAATACCAGCGAAGAGAGGCTCTCAAGGTGGCACAGCACATGATGAGCATAGACTAAAAATATCCATAGTAATAGACATTAATATTTCATGTCATAACTGATAATGGTAAATACTAAATAGATACTTGATAACTTGGTTTTGTTTAAAGAAATTAAAAAACACTAATGTCATTTTTACGTGTATATCATCATGGTGAGAAGAAAAACTTCTTGCTTTGTTGAGTTAAAAGGGTTTGATGATTGTCTGTTTGTTTGTCAGAAACATGAACGCCTCGCTCAGCAGCACCAGCAGCAGCAAAGGCGGAAGTCTGAAGAAGAAGAGGAGCATCAAAAAATGGCAGAGGATTTGGCACGACAAGATAGTGAGCAAGACAAGCCCCATCTGAATGGAGGTGAAGACCATCACCAAAAAAGCCCAGGGGCCAAGTTCAGCTCTGGAGGAGATAAACTCAAGAGACCCAGCTCACTTTTAGGCAACAATAATGTAATGAAACTTAAACAGATAATCCCACTTCAGGGTAAATTCACCTCTACCACTTCTCCCACAAGTGGTGAGGCCAAACTTCCAGGCTTTCTGAAGTTCCTCAAATCCCAAGAGTTAAAAAAGGAAGCCGCTGCAGCAGTCGCACAAGCAGCTACACATGGGAGCCATGAGAAATCACAGTCTCCCAGCAAGTCCTTCAATCCAGGCAAACTCTTCAACTTTGGGAAAGAAAATCCATATACTGGTGCTGGTTCTGAACAACAAGTGAAACCAGAAGATGCCTCAAGGGCCACTAATGCACAACACACGAATAATGACCAAAATCCTTCATCAGAAGAGCTTCCATCTGAGGTTGAAAAGGGTGAAAGCTCAGACTTTGGTACTAATCCTTCAAAAAAACAGTGAATGAAATGGTGATACTACTCAGTTAATATATAGCACTGATTGTAATGCTTAACATTTGCTTAATGTGATAAAGCAACCATGTAGTGAGTGGAACTGCATGTCAAATATCATTTTAATACAGTATATTAATATGAGACCTCCATATAGTTTACTCACTGAAGGCGGCATGCTAAGTCACCTGCATGATAAAATCAGCTTAGGCATGGGCAAGCAAGAAAGGACGTATGAATGAGCACTAAAATGTATAGATTTTATATTTTTCTACGCATTATTTTTGTTATATGAAACCGTAAATATGACAATCTAAAAATGATGTATTGACCTTGCTAATTTTGATCTTATGAGTGTGAACCCATAATGCAATAAAATGAAATTACTGTGAAAAGAAATTTTAAAAATGGTATATCAGACACAATATACCCCAAGTTCCTTCACAGCCGTTTTTTTTTTGTACTTTTATACTATTATCATAATACAAATTAAATGCATATACAATTGCTTATAAAAATGAACTATAATACTTACAATAAAATGTGATACATCATGACAAATGCAGTTTATTTTATTTTTACATTTTGAAAAGTAGTTAGAATAATCAGAACAGAATCTGATCATGACAAACGTAGTTTTTGTTTGTATATTATTTGATATTATTTTAGATTTTTTTCTAGTCACCTACGCTTCCTGTCCCATATGGATTACTTATATGTATGCTGATGTTGCTCAAAAATCGAACAGTAAATGTTCTGATCTGAGTGTAACACTGCATACAGCAAAAACTTTGACATGAATACGTTCAACTGGAAGTATGAAGAAGGATAAGTCCATCAAATTAAAAAAAACAAAAACAACACCCAATAAAGTCTATTGGTACCATTGTGCATTAATTGCTTTAATTTGACAACTATTTCAAATAGAAACCCAAAAGATCTACTGCACAGCTGACATTCAACTGAGATTCACTTCAAAGGTCTTTCAAAGCAACTGTCCGGTCAGCGTCTCAATGCGTGAGGGATTTTCGTCCTTTGAGCATTCGGCGCAGGATTACTTCGATCCCACCTGGAGTGCTAATTCTTTTGATCCACCCATGGGTCCTCTTTCGTTTGATGTTCTTCGGCTGGTATTCTGTCCCACGTTTGACTGTGCGGACTTGTTGACAGTGCCAGAGTGGCTGCTGGAAAACACAGGCTCCCTCTGCTTTGGTGTTCAGGGTTCCTTGCAGGACCGGTTTCTGCTCAGTTCCTGTCCTTGACAGAACCAAGGAACTGATAGAGCGTAGCTGACTGCAGCTGAATATGGTAGAGTGAGGGCCATTACTCCTGAAAGTGAATTAGAACAAAGTGTAAAATATTTACACATGCATGCATGCACAGTACATGGGTCCTGAAGACTGCAAGACTTCCTCAAAACTCAGTTACAGAGTGACAAATATACATTTCATGACTAATGTAAAATGAAAAGCAATATGAATAAAAATCAAACTGTCGCTCTTTAAAGGAAAGACACTCAGCATTTTTGCACTACATTTCATTACTGCATAAATGTGCTGTTACTATATCATTACACTCTTGTAATATTTTTGACTGTATTTTTGTGTAATGAGCTGTGGTTTCGCAATATATTCTGATTAGATTAATACCAATACTTCACTGGGTTTATCGTTTTCTATAGTGACGTCAGGTTATCACTAACACTGGTGGTTAAATTCACAATCAAACAAACGTTCAAGCAAACTAATTTACCATAACCTGTTGTTTTAAAGAACTGATTGGTTTCACATACCGACACAAACTCTGTGCCCCTGAAAAGCGCAAAAATGATGTTCGTAACGTGTTCATTTCGGCAACGGCTTCCTTCCATCAATATCATACCAAAGTCATCACATGTCTTGCGTCTCTTCCTCGGCTGGACGGCTGCCCGAAGTTTTCAAAACTCACTACTGCCCCCTTGACGTCAAACTCAGAATGACACATGCGCAGCATATTAATTTTATTACAAAAACAAAAAAAAGGTTGGAAATGTACCCATGCATGGCCTCTTTACAGAATGCGGTGTACTAAACCCTGAGTAAACCTAACAGATAGACTGGCAGTCGGGGAGTGAACTCTCGAACTCGCTGCGCTGCCGGAAGCGGAAGTGTGTTCAGTAAACGTTTTGTTAGCTTCACGAACCACCACGCAAATTCTGCAGCCAACTGTCGTTTAATTTCACAAACTTCTGAGGTGCAACAATTTCAGCCGCCAAGATGTTTAACAGAATGACAAGTTTATGGATGGGTGATGTAAGTATTGTGTTTTTGTTTACTTTTCTTCGAAAACGCAGCGAGTTTGTAGATTAGAAAGCAGCAGCGTGTGGTTTTAGATCGATGTCACGCAAGCATGGCCAAAAGGCCACTTAAACACTCACAAAACTAGAGAAAAAATGCTGAATGTACACCTAATTAAAGTAATATTTTAGCACATTTGTAAATATGGCTTTAATCGTTGGTTTGTGTTTTCTTGTTTATTTTCTGCAGGCCTCTCATATTTGCATGAGCGCTTTTGTGTCGTAGTTTAAATAATGAGGCAAACTACTTGTCCGAGTAATGATTTCGAGTTGACTCAACAACTAAAGTAAACAGTAGTGTGTAGTGCACTAAACTGTACGTTAAGACAACTTGTCTACGTCACCGACGCCGAACTCGGCACTTCATGGTTCTCTGCTTCCTTATATAAATTATTAACATGGTGTGTATTTAAAATATGCTGACAGGCCATTAATCCCATTATTTGTTTTACAGTTAGACCCATACATGGATGAAAACTTCATTAAGCAAGCTTTCAGCACTATGGGAGAGACTGCCTACGGTGTCAAAATAATTACACATCGAGTTACTGGGTAAGATTACATCTCTAAAATTAATTTTTAATTATAACCCATGAACCTTTAAAGACTGACCTACCATGAGCTATAAGGTTGTTAAATGATGGTATATTTTTTGGTTGAAGCCATCAGACCCCATTATTTGAACTTTTTCTTTTAATAATGGTGTTTAACAGCAGAATTTAAGTGAAAAACTACATTACCCGTAATTCTGCAAAGTAATCTCCAACAATCAGAGAATGGCAATAAGCAAATCATACCAAAAGATCTCTTTAGTGCCCACCCACTCCCATGAAGCGGTGCATTTTTTTTTTTTTTTTTTTTTTTTTTTTTTAAGTTTTACGTGATCAGTGAGATATTTAAACTTGAAATCTCACCATATTCTTTCTTTTTTTTATTTTAGCAATAAACCAAGCAGTTATCACAACCAGAATAACAGCTACAACACCAACTATCAACAGCAGTACTATCAACAGCCTTACAACAATTACTATCCACAGTGGGGTTATGATCAGTACAGTGGTTATAACTATGGCTATAACCCATATGCTACCCCCCCTCCAGTTCCACACGGGATGATGGGACCACCCCCACCCATGGGGATGCCCCCCATGCCCCCTGATATGCAGGGGTCCACAGAGGTATTTTAATAGTGATTGATGAATGGTGTATTTTTATTATAAATCCAAACCGTTTCTGTTCTGCAATTGACCATTTTTTTGTATTGCTTCAGCAGTCACATGATGGCACAGAAGATGTTGAGGAGGACCCTGCTGAAGGTAATATTTCGTAGCATTTCATTTGACTGATTAATTGACCAAATTAGAGCAAGACAAGTAATTACTCACCATTTCCTTCTCCCTCAGACCCAAACCCACAGGTGGATGTGGAGGCATTAAATAAGCAATACATGGAGCGCAGTGAGGAGCTTTACGATTCGCTCATGGATTGCCACTGGCAGCCATTGGACAGTGTCACATCTGAAATTCCTATGATGAATGGTTCCTGACTGTCTGAACCAACCACCGTCCGGGATTATTATACTTTGTGAAGGAACATGCCTTTTTATAATGCTCTGAGCGAGTTTTTCAGAGAATGTTTTTCTCCTTTCCAGCCTTTTATTTGGAGCTTCATTCAAGCAGGCAAGACGTTTTCTTCGTGTGTGTCCATCACCTTTTTTCTTTTTTCAAAGTTAGTTAGTTCTGGTTTTGTTGTACAGGTTTTTTTAAAGATGGACGGGAAGAATCTCCTTCAGTACTATTGTCAATTTTAACCAGGAGCTATTTCTACTTTTGCCTTATTAAACTTTCCATTAGAAATTTGAAGCATGCTTTATTGTGGGTACAAATCTTGTGTGGTCCAAATAAGCATCTCTTATATACACCCCATTTTTGTCTGTTGTGAGGCCACTTATGGTTTTTCATTCATGAAAGCTTTGTTTAAGAGAAGGTTCGTGTTTAGAGATGTTTGCAAAACTACATAATTTATACCACACTGACCCAGAATTCATTTTGGGTCTGTCTTTAAATTACATATGCATTTTTGCATAAATGAATCACAAGTTTCTTATTTAAGGCTGAGCGTTCCAGAAATTCTGTTGAGTATTTTTGTAATAAAAAACAATCTGAGATTGTCAAGGAAGAACCTAATAAATCAATATGATGTCTCATTTGTGTGTTCATTTGTTCTGTAATCTTGGTTTTATGTGTGAAACCAGTTCTGTATTAATGTTAAAACTATTGCCAAAGATATTTAAACTTAAACATGGCAGATTTCATGGTCGTTAAACATATAGTTCACCCTGAAATGGAAATTTTGTCACTATTTACTCAACCTCATGTTGTTCAAACCTGTATAACATTCTTTCCTCTGTGGAACACAAAAGAAGATATTTTGAAAGTCGGTGACATCCAAACAGCAGCGAAAAGTCATACAAAAAGTCATACAGGTTTGAACTCAATTTTTAGGTGAAGTTCTTGACCATGCTATTCAGTCTGAGTGAGAATTTAGTAAGCATGCATGAATGAAATATATGAAGACCAGCAATTTAGATAAATTCTTTGATAAAATCAAATACACATTATTCTTGCATTGGTAGAGATTTGTCTGGATATTCTGTGGGTTTCACTGGTATACTGCAGTACCACTATGTATAATTAGTCCAAATTCTGAAAAGCTTGTATTGCTTAAACCTTCTCTAGTTGATCTCTTTAGCATTAATTTTGCACAGTGTCTCAGATGTCTCATCCTGTTTGCTCTGTGTAGACAAAAGTCCCACCCCTGGCCTCCCAGGGCAGTACCAACTAGGTCCAAGTCGGTACCAGCCCTGATACAATGCTCTCCAGCTCAGACAACCCAGGGCACCTCCCAAAAGCTGAGTAGGAAACTGTGGGAAGTAAGCCAGCAGGCAGAGCAGCAGGAACACCCAGAGACTCAACAGCAGGACGCAGAACAGGAAGAGGATGCGCAGCGGGGCTCCAGAGGGTCCACCCAGGCTAAGGTAGGGCCCAAACACTGCAGTCTCCTCAGCTAGAAGCAGGCAGCACAAACACAGAAGGAGGGCATCTTCAGATACTTCATAGCCACGCCACAACATGCCAGAGCGGACACAGGCCTCCTTTGTTTCACTTTCTCGTAAAAGCAGTAAAGGTTGATCTCCTTTGGTCCCTGAAGCCAACTCAAGAGTGGAGCTGAGGGGCTCATAGCAGCTCCCAGTGGCATTTTCCAATAGACAAAGCAGTTTGCGGAAGCCCAGCCACAGTCCACCTGCTACAGCTAGCCGAGAAAGGTGTCTCAGAGAAAGTGTGAGTGAGCGACGAACTGAGAAAGACAGGACGAAGACAAAAGAGCCAACAAAGATGCAGGTCCAGCCCCAACCTGAGCGCAGAAAGACCCTAAAAATGAATGGTGAATGACATATAACTGTATTAATATGGAGCATCCTATTAATACTGCAATACTGCGGTTGCATCCAAATATACATACTTTCCTTACTATACAGAGGCGAAAACCAGTATGTGAAAAGAGTAGCGTGTCCAATTTTACAGTAGTAGGCGAAAAGTATCCGGATGACCTATTTCTGGCAAGATTCTGAAGTGCACAATCAATGGACACTTTACTATTCCATGTGGTCAAGAAAGATGATTTGTAGATCACATGACAATTAAAACATGATGAATGTATTTCAGGATTATATTCATACTACTGGCGTTAATCATTTTTATTTGGGCACAAGTCCCGTGACTCACTGTTGATCTAATCCAGGGTTTGTAAATGTGAGAAAACCCCCTGATACAATATAAAATATACTTTTTAAAGGTGAAGAAGTAATTACTCAGACTCAGCCTGAGAATTCAGACATAATCCTCTTTTCACATACTGTTTTTCACCTACTATATAGTAGAGAAGTAGGCATATTTGGATGCAGCCACTATCTTGAGTCATTGAATCATTCACTTAACTGATTAGTTCAAAAACACTGATTTATTAAGGAATGATCTAGTCCTTAATCAGGTTATATGGCATTTTGAATTTAACATGGATGAAAACGACACTGTGAAGGATAGACTTTACAATGGCATGCACTGTATAAGGCCCTAGATCACAGAATTTTCTCACAGTTTCCAAAACTAGAGTTTTTGTCTATAATTTTATTCCGGAAAGACATTTCATTACCTGAACAATTGGTATGTTGTTAAATAACAGTACAATACACTGAATGCACTGTACATGTATACCTCACAGCTTTGTTTTCGTTTCAGTCAAAAATTAAATATGGCACTATTCTGACCAAAGGCCTGTTCACACAAAGGACGATAACTATAAAGATAACGATATAGTTCTAAAAATCGTTCTCAATTTTAAAGAATAGCAGAGTTCACACTACAGCTATAACGAAAAAGGCATAGAGAAACAGTATCGTTGGAATGACTTTCAGAATGATTTTGTCCGGCTGATGAGTGATAAAAAACATTGACAACCAAAATCAATCCTGGTATAACGAGCTGGAGTATTTATAGCGGCAGAAACGAGCATGCCTTTAGAATAAACAGATTATATCATCCGCTGGAGTGGATGTTAATATTTTCATCTTCATAGATATGGTTCTTGGTGTGAACAGGCCTTAAGGTGTATTAATGTGTGTTGCACAGAGATGTGAAGTTTTGATTCTGCTTTGACAATTACAGTATTGTTTCTAAAGTGTAAATTATTCAATATTAACTTTTTGGACTTTTGTATAACGCAATCACTGCTGGTTTGATTACCTGTAGCATGAGGCCGCAAAACAGCAGCACTGGTGTGGTATTACTTAATTGAATATTCATTTGCCCAGATTTGACTTTTTGTGTCTTACCTGTAGAGAAAGTGAGTCCTCTTTGCAAAGACACTATAATGGGAAACCCATAGGCTCAGGAGGGGCCCAAACAAAAGCAATGCTGACAGCAACAAATGAAAATGACGTCGAAATGATCCGTTGCCGAGAAGTCCAGCTGCCAGGTCAGTAAAGACCACAAGGATAGAGTTTAGAAACATCTGTATCGTTTCCTTAACCATACCAGCAAATTACAGACAATATGGATTGGTTGTTGTTAAAGTCCAGGTTCTTTCAGAATCCAACAAAAAACTTCCTCAGTGACTGCTGCAGTGTGTTGGTGTTGTAAAATTCCCCTGATGTAAATGTTAAAAAAGTACACAATGTAAGCTTGTCCAATGATCAATGCAAATGTATTTTTCAGTTAACTGTTTGAAAAAGGGTGTTCTCATTCACTGGAATCACTTTTATCTCTGGCAATGTATGTTGTAGATATGCTTCTGTAATTACAGTCACATATAATGTTGCATTTAATCCAGGTATAAAAATGGCATGGGCTACTTTTCTTACACTGTGTCCTTCAGGAGATTTTCACGGCCTAGCTCCCCTCTGATCTGTATCTTTCCGGGATCTGCACTCCCCCTTATGTTCTCGCAGCCAACAACTTCCGTTTACTCCTTGCATCCAAGAGAAAGAAAATCCTGTTCATTCCTGATTTCCATGTTCTTTGTATCCGTGGGTCTCTTTCATTTCTCTAGCTGCACAACTGCTCTAACAGACGGTCTCTTGCACCTTTCACATGGCCCACTCGCTCCCCACCCCCTCAGAACAGAAAAAGAAATGTTGTCGCCTTCTGTATGTTGGTGTTGGCGGGTGTCATGTTGCGATTAGACAGTTCTGTGTGAAAACGCCTTGTAACTGTATTGTCGGTGATGGACCAAATGATCACTGTTCAAAAAACTGGACAAAAATGATAAGTGCATAAATGTTCACAACAGCTAATATGGATTTAAATAACTCTTAAACCTCTAGATAATGACACATTTTGGTTCTCTTCTCAGTGGATGAGCAGAAAGCACTTCTCGTAAAATGTCAGTGGTTCACTGCTGCATAAATGTCACTAAATGCTGTGTACAGTTACTGGGGTGCTTTTCAATTCAGCCTTATTTAGCTCTAACCTTTGTACTGTATCTTCATTCCTCTCTGCTGCTTTCTCCATTCTTAGATTCAGCTGTTGGTGTTGCCTGTCTCTGTCAATCACAGAGTCCCTCTATGGTCTCCACTGTCTGCATCAACTACATTATCTTTTCTGGCTCTTACAAGCACTCCTCTGCTCTCTCTCCCTGCTGTCTTTAATTAGCTCCTTATTAAGATAAATACAGTGTCTTTGGTATGTGCTATATGTGCATGTAATGTGATATATTCCTGTAAATAAATGTCCCTGTCCTATTGTTCTTGTTCTAAAATTCAAGACACAACTATAATTCCTCAACTAAAAGATTTCAAGTGATCATACAGTATTTTTAGTTAATGTTTAGATGAAGATTGTGAAACTTTGTATTAAAATGAAAAGTAAACTATAAGAATGGACTTTAGTCCAGTGGTGTCCAAACTGCAGAGTTTAGCTCCAACACACCTGCCTGGAAGTTTCTAGTATGCCTACTAAGACCTTGATTAGCTGGATCATCTGTGTTTAATTGGGGTTGGAGCTAAACTTTGCAGGACAGTGGCCCTTTCTTAGGACACAGCCAACCCTGTTCCTGGAGTACACCAATAAAGTGCACATTTTGGACGCCTTATCTGACCAATATATTTCTGGTCCTGGAGTCTCGACTAACGAGCTGATGAGTTGATTCAGGTGTGTTTGATTATTACAAGTTGGAAAATGTGTAGTGTTGGTGTGCCTCCAAGAACAGGGTTGGGAAACACTGCTCTAGGAGCAGGACTGTATACTGTTTATAGGGGTGCCCGACCCTGTTCCTGGCGATCGACTGTCCTGAAAATTTAGCTCCAACTCTAATCAAACACACTTGCCTTTAATTTTCTTGCGATCCTGAATACCTTAATTAGTTGCTTCAGGTGTGTTTGATTAGAGTTGGAGCTAAACTTTTCAGGACAGTCGATCGCCAGGAACAGGGTTGGGCACCCCCTGGCCTAGACTTTTGTCCAGGGGTGTCCAAATTCGGTCCTGGAGGGCCAATGTCCTGGAGAGTTTAGCTCCAATTTGCTTCAACACGCCTGCCTGGAAGTTTCTAGTATGGAGATGGTCCTCACTGCAGAACACAAGATCCAGGGGGCATGGTTGGATCTAGATCCAACTCCTCCCACCTTCCATATACCTAGGTCCAGGGCCTGTCCCTTAGCCTTGGCGATCGATTGAAACCCTGGAAAAAATAGCCCAACTCATCTTCAAACACACCTGAAGCAACTAATTAAGGTCTTCAGGATCGCAAGAAAATTAAAGGCAAGTGTGTTTGATTAGAGTTGGAGCTAAACTTTTCAGGACAGTCGATCGCCAGGAACAGGGTTGGGCACCCCTGACCTAAACCTACCCATCTCCACCCCTAAACTTACCCGTCTCCACCCCCTGATTCCTAAACCCACCCATCTCCACCCCCTAGATGTAGATCCAACCACGCCCCCTGGATCTTGTGTTCTGCAGTGAGGGGCTACTGCTAGTATGCCTAGTAAGACCTTGATTATGGTTCAGGTGTGCTTAATTGGGGTTGGAGCTAAACTCTGCAGAACAGTGGCCATCCAGGACCAAGTCTGGATACCCCTGCTTTAATCAGGATATATGTGCAGTCTTTATAACAGCATGTACATGCAACAGCCATATCACCCTGCAGCCCAAGACTGCTGCTCATCAGTTGGCAGGAGCTGAATGGTCACCTGGATGGGAGTACCTGGGAAAACTAGGTTGCTGTTGGAAGAGGTGTTAGTGAGGCCAGCAGCGGGTGCTCACCCTGTGGTCTGTGTGGGTCATAAGGCCCCAGTATATTGACGGGGACACTATACTGTCAACAAGCATCGTCCTTCAGATGAGACGTTAAACTGAGCTCCTGACTCTCTGTGGTCATTAAAAATCCCATGGCACTTCTCGTAAGAGTAAGGGTGTAACCCCGGTGTCCTGGCCAAATTCCCTCTACTGGCCCTGGACAATCATGGCCTCCTAATAATCCCCATCCACTTGATTGGCTCTATGACTCTCTCTCCTCTCCAACTGTAGCTGGTGTGTGGTGAGCATACTGGCGCCGTTGTCCTGTGGCTGCCATTGCATCATCCAAGTGGATGCTGCACACTGGTGGTGGTTGAGGAGAGACCCCCCCACATGATTGTAAATCGCTTTGGGTGTACGGCAATACACAATAAAGCGCTATATAAATGCATCATTCATGTACTGTATGAAGGTCCAACATCACATGTAACGACTCACTACTGACGAACAATTGGCATGTTCTTAACAAGTACAGTTCATTTCATGAGCTGTACTTATGTCTCTCACAGCTTTGTTTTCGTTCCTGTTAAAAATGAAAAATGGCACAACCCTGACTGAATCTGTAGCTCCTATTACACTATCATGGTGTAAATGTATGCAGTTTTATGTCCATACAAATACTAACAAGTTTAAGAAGAAATTTGACCTCTTTAATAATGCACTGACTACAAAATGTGACAGCATTCTGAAAACATTCTTTAACCTGATGATAATAAAACATTCTTGGCTAAAACATCACAAGCGGTTTTTACACACACATTTGTTTCAGTGTATTAGTGAGGATATTTCTTAGAAAATATCATTAACCTGATATAAAAGCAATGGAAGTCTATCTCCTAACCCAACACCGACCCCTAAACCTACCATCACAGAAACGTGCAAAACACTATATTTAAATAAAACCGTGTTTCCCATTCATAAGGCTTTTTAACTAAAATGTCTTCACTATAAGCAAGGATATTTGGTCCTCACAAGTATAGTTAAACAAGTACACATACTTTTTAATATACACGTACACACAAGTACACATACATTTTTTTGTACAACAGATTTACTGCAAATAAGCTGTGCTCACTGAGCCATAGCTACCAAGTGTACAGCACAGCTTGTGTTCATTGTGTTCAAATGTTTACCAGAAAGGGGTGCTTTAAAGGGGTTTAAAAATAGCTCTCTTCAACCAATGAGCTGCTCCTTCATGGTATCTTATCCAATGACGCCCCCTGGTTCTTGAGTTGAGGATTCATGAGGATCAAGTTAAATTTCAATTTGCACTGTATAAAGGCAGAATACTTTTTAAGAAAAGTTTTTTTTCTCTCTCAAAAAAATTAGAATTTATCTAACTGATTATCTATACGAATTCTTCATCTGTAAGATCTGACGAGATCAGTAAATATGTTCATTTAGCAGACATTTCATGCTTGCACAGGATGAAATACAGGATACTTAGTAAACTTAATCAAATTAATTACTTTCTGTATGCTTTGTTTCTTTTAGGTTACACTAAAATAAATAAACCAAAAGGTTATAGTGAGCTAGAACAATAAATCTGTCTATATATATATATATATATATATATATATATATGTGTGTGTGTGTGTGTGTGTGTGCATGTGTGTGTGTCAGAATGTTTTAAGGCTGGAAATGCCATGTACAATAATGACACAGAATATGTCCCAGGTGTTCACTGACTCTTAAAATGGGCTCTTGGGAATGACTGGAGTCACAGTGTCATTCTCATAGAATGAACAGCATGTCTGCGGTTTATCAGCTGTCTTTATGTTTTTAAATAGCCACACAATAGAACCTTTTAAAATATCCTGTAGTTCTACAATATAAAACAACCCGTCACACATTCTAATGCTCATTTATGACCAATTAGACACATTAAAAGTGAATTTTACCTTTATTGCCTTTGTATCATATTCTTAGCCTGTGAACTTTTTATAATCAATACAGGCACCATTTACATCATTAGTTCTACTATAACTGGCCTGTTTTCATAGTAATCACTCCACTGTTGATCACTACTTAGGTTGCAAATCTCGAGGCTCAAATCATTAACAGGATGATTGGAGGCCATTTTGCTTCATAACTACATCTAACCTTTTAATAGGTTCTTATGATACCCAGATAAAATATGCTTTCTGTTCTCTTGACTGAAGAGCACAGTCATCCCTGGCACTTATCGTTAATCCTCTGCTAAAGCTTTGATTGACATCCAGGGCAGCTGCACGACTGGGTGTGCTTCGTCCCGCCACTGGGCTGAAATAACTGCTAAATCCATCCAGTACAGAGATGATACAGATGCAACGATATGCGTCATTCCCAGCATCATACAATCAGTCACGAGTCACTTAAAGGCATTGTCTCAAATACTAAACTTTCGAGTTGAAAAGATTCAATTAAAGAGATGTAGTTTAATTTGGATCATTAAAAATAGTATTAACAATCCTGAATCAAAGCTAAATAAATCTGGGGTTCCGCTAAGGTCACTTCTATTATATCTATATGTAATGTATATTAGTATATATTTAAAAGAGTAAAAAATGTAGAATATATGCAGTGTGCTAAAAGTTCTTGACCTCAGATGCCACTTTTTATTAAAAGAACTTGTAGATCTGTAGTTTATGTAGATCTTTATTAAGAGTTCAGGCAGAGACATTCACACTATTCAAGCACTGCCCTTTGTGCTCTCAGACATCCTGTTTATTAAATGGGGTAGGGGGGGGGGTCGACATTGTTATGACAACCTGTTATCCTGTTACTTTTTGTTTGGAAATAAACATTAGGACTGTTCGATGGTCATATATTAGTGGTCAATTGTGTCTATGTGCTGTTCGAGGAATGGTGTGATTGTGAGACCTCTCAGGAATGAGGAATGCACAATACTCTTATGGCTAATAGCCACCAAATGTATGTTACATCTAGCACCTAGTTATCCCCTGCTTAATGCTGTCAGAATCCTTTTAATAACTACTTTTATCACAGCTGTCTCTTGTTGAAGCCAGAATGATGGATGTGCTTACATATTGTGAAAGAAAAAAGAAAACATAGGTAGGCCTCATCTTGATTTTGTAAAACTTAAAAGTTGTTCAGATTACCATTAGTTAATAAAATAGTTAATATGTACTAATTTAATATATTGGTTAATGTTAATTTCTACATATACTAATACATTTATAACATTTAAAGTTATAGATGTTGTATAAAGTAACTAACAAATGTATTTACAAATCATAGAGGATTAAAAAACATTATAAAATGCCTTCTTTAATGGCTTAATCTTATTGTAAGGTGTTTTTAAAGTTTTTAAATGTTTGAAGATGAATATTAAAACATTACCTGCTTAAGATTCAGTTCAGATGTATTTCCACTATTGGTTAAATAACTGTATACAAATTATATCCTATAGTCGAAAGATTCAACCTACAGTTTGCTGATATGAGTTTAGCCATAATAATTGTCATTACCTCTGCTCTGGAGTGTCAGGAACATGACAAGGTGTTGAAAAGTCTCTGGTGAACATACCAAGTTGGCTGGGAATCTGCTGAATTTGTGACGTCTACTGATAATCTCTGCTAACAAGAACCATCAGGACCCCTGTCTGCCGCCATATCCTTGGACACTATACCATAGTCTCTGATGAAGCCTTTCTATTTCAAAATACACATTTTCCAGTATCAACACAAAACAATGCAAAGGCAGTGTTATTGCTATTTAGGATGCTGGATTTTGTCGTGTCAAAACAGAATCTTAGTTATGTTTGTAAGCTGTCTTAAAGAAATTGGGTGCTTGCATTACCACTCATAAAAGTTTGGGGTAAGATTTCTTGTTTTGTTTTTGTTTTTGTTTTGTCTCTTATGCTCACCAGGGCATTTATTTGCTCAAAAATACAATAAAGCAATAATATTGTGAAATATTATAGAAAAAAATATCAATTAGACTCTATTTGATTTTAATTTGTTGTAAAATGTAGTTAATGATGATAAAGCTGAATTTTCAGCAGCCATTATTCTAGTCTTCAGTGTCACATGATCACATGATCGAAATCATTCTAATATGCTGATTTGGTGCTCAAGAAACTCTTTTTAAATTTTTTTTTTAGTATTATCAATGTTGACAGTTGAAATGCTTGATTTCTGTTTTAGGAGACTTTGAGAAAGTTCAAAAGAACAGCACTTATTTGAAATAGAAATCTTTTGTAACATAAATTTCTTGACTGTCACTGATCAATGCATCCTTCCTAAATAAAATCATTAATTTCTTAAAAAAAATAATGACCTCAAACTTTTGAACAGTAGTGTACATTCATGATTTGATATGTATATCTATTGGAAATTTTAGATATTGTATAATGTCATCAAAATTCTGTCATCATTTACTCACCTTCTTGTTGTTCAAAATCTGTATGACTGACTTTCTTCTGCAGAACATACAAAAAATATATTAAATGTAATTCTAATTTAACTTCCTGCATGGCCAACTCACTTTAAATTTCATCTCATATGAGGAAAGGAATTTAGTTCTCAGATTCTGAATTTCGCACAGTCGTGCTGTATAGTACCATAAAACGTTAAGTAATTTGGCATATTATGGCTTTAGCTGCATTGCACTATAGTAAATGTAACCTTGGACATTGTACCACGTGCTTGGATGTCCATGTGACCTTGAGATCTCTGCAGTACAGCAGTTTAAAGCTGATTCTGGACCTGTTCAGCTGACCACAGGAGGGGAGGGATAAAAAGTAAAAGACTAAAGCACTTGGCTTGATTTAACCACAATATCAGCATAGTGGATACTGAACCTGGGGAAAGGCCAGAACCCCACACCTCCGAAACACAGTGTCCTTGTCTGGACCATAACAAAACTTGATAAGAGAGGGGCCTAGATAAATAAATGAGTGAGTGATAGGTGAAGGGCCAAAGAATCAGAGTTGGAGAATAATTATTCCTGTGACTCACATGAAAGATATTCAGCATTCCTGGCCATCAGCCCGAACTCTCACAATGGTGCACCTCTAAGTACCAGGGCACCTAAAGATTGGCTTGTTTTAGTGTGTTTGATGTGCTTACGCCAGGAGGGGGGCTCGCAGGTCAGCTGTCCTTGGCCTTATAGGGTAAGGGCAATCGAGGTTATAAATCCCATCGCTGCTGTTGTGCTGAATCTCGGCATCGTGTCCATTGGTCCCAGTAGGTTTTTTTGTGTGTACGTTCTTTCCTAGAACAATTGTGCTATTGCTGTAATGTTTTTATGCTATATTTATCATTACATATAGTTTACGGGTATATTTTTTTCTGTACTTTAGGTGGAATCACAAACACCTGGAGCCTCCATTAGCATCTGCTGTCTGTCAATAACCTAACTGGTCATTTATGTTACTGATGCAAGCACTGGGTAAGACTGAAAATGACAAACTGCATTCTAAGAAGTTCTTGTTTTTTACAATTGAAGGTTAACTATGGGTAATGCTGAAATGGCGGTTTTTGGGGCCGCAGCCCTTTACCTGAGGAAGTCTGAAAAGGAGCGTCTAGGGGCGCAAACTAAACCCTTTGACTTAAAGAAGGAATGCTTTGTGCCGGATCCAGTGGAAGAGTTTGTTAAAGCCACCATCACAAGTCGAGAGGGTGACAAAGTCACTGTGGAGACACAGGGAGGCAAGGTCAGAGCAAAAAGAACACAATTTTCCATCTGTTATGAACTCGTAAAAAAGTAAACACCAAATTTTTGATCAGCCACTACATAATTTAGATATTGTAATATGATCCGAGTCTGAGATCATTACTGATATGAACTCCTTTTACATAGATATATGAAAAATGTAACATATGGTTGCATTTTTAAGGAGTCCTCAATTCTCAAATTCTCAAAATAGGCTACATAATGAACAATTCATTGAACAGATGAACAGTATACTCAATTTATGCTGAACATTGTACAGTTATGTAAAAAATAACCTAAACCAGATTTTTTTTTTTTGACAAACCTTGTTGTTAGCTAAAACTTCTGAGATATGAAATTTGTAAGCAACACCAACTTATGAATAATTTTTATATTAATTATATATATTTTTTAAAATTAACATTATTTGAAAACAACTGAAATTATTTTTAATAAGATCAAATGTTTTTATTTTTTATACATTTGTTTTAAAAATTATACAGTTTTATTCAATTTAATTGTCATTGATATTTCCATCACAATTTCACAGTCCTCCTGCTGTTGTCTTGGGGTTTTCAGTTGGAAAAACCTGCTTTATACTTTTTCCTTTACTAGTACAGACTCTTACTGTCAAAGACAGTGACATTCTGCAACAGAATCCTCCCAAATTTGATAAAATTGAAGACATGGCAATGTTGACCTTTCTCCATGAGCCAGCTGTGCTGTATAACCTCAAAGAGCGCTATACAGCATGGATGATCTATGTGAGTATACAGGAGTCTCAACTGCTTCTATGAAACCAAACCTTTAATTTTATTTGAAAACTAAAACATTTCTGTTCTACAGACCTACTCCGGGCTGTTCTGTGTCACTGTCAACCCTTACAAATGGCTGCCAGTGTACAATCAGGAGGTGGTTATAGCCTATAGAGGGAAGAAGAGGAGTGAAGCTCCTCCGCACATCTATTCCATCTCTGATAACGCCTACCAGTACATGTTGGCAGGTGATACTCACAAAAATAACCAAACAAAAATGATAAAATACAAAAATAATGAAATAAGCACTGATAAATAAAAACATATATTTCTGTTATTCTGTACGGACAGAGAAAACCAGTCTATTCTTATCACGTAAGTGACAAAACACACCGCATGAAAAGTATTATGACTACTTTTGTTAGAAGTGTATTTCTAAATAACTCTGCACAGATACAGTAATCATTTGCCAATGTATTAAAGGGATAGTTTACCTGAAAATAAAAATAGTGTAATTTATTCACCTACTTGTCATTGAAACCCATATGGCTACTACTTCTACAAAGACATCTTGTAGAAAGTCTAGGTTTCTCTTGTCCATACAATGAACACGGATTCTAAAACTGTTATATTACTATATCACAAAGGTTTTGTGAAAATAAAATTCACTTCTACACCCTGCAAATTCAGAACATTCATTCATTCGGGACACTAAGATGTGGACACTGTGGTTCATTTCTCAGGATAATACAGTTTTTTATGACTATAGTGGAGAGTCTGGAGCTGGGAAGACTGTGAACACTAAAAGAGTCATTCAGTACTTTGCCAGCATTGCAGCAAGTGGGGGGAAGAAGGACGCATCTGCTCAGAACAAGGTTCCATGTTAATGAAGGCACAAATATAAATGTGTTGACTAAGCTTTTAATGTAACCTGTTTTAAAAACGTTTCACCTTCTTTTGTTATTTGATCACTTCATCTAGGGGACCCTGGAGGATCAAATCATCCAGGCTAACCCTGCCTTGGAGGCCTTTGGTAATGCTAAGACCATCAGAAATGACAACTCCTCAAGATTTGTAAGTGAATGTGTAGTAAATCAAAACTGCAGCACATAATCAATTTTATGTAACATGATGGCTCTTCTACATATTTTTTTAGGGAAAATTTATTCGAATTCACTTTGATACAAGGGGGAAACTGGCATCTGCTAACACTGAAACATGTATGTCTTTGCTCTCTTTTCACAAACAATCTTAAATGATTATTTAATAAGTGAAAATGTAAATAATAGATTAAAGTGTACTACTTTATAAAACTATGTTCTTTCTATCTGTATAGATCTCCTGGAGAAGTCCTGTGTGATCTTTCAGTTAAGGGCTGAGAGAGACTATCACATCTTCTATCAAATCTTATCCACCAAGAGATCCTTGGTGAGCAAATTAAGCAACCCCAGATACTCAAATACAAAACATAGATAGACTTGTAATTTTTTACTCTCTTCTACTGAAACGGTATAAACAGAGATGTTACTAGTGACAGCAAACCCCTATGACTACACATTCATCTCTCAGGGAGAGACCACAGTTGCTTCCATTGATGATGCTGAGGAGTTAATGGGAACCGATGTGAGTAGCTGGTTAAAAACCATGACGATCTTTGGCCACATAATAGTAATGTCATACTTTAAGGCAGTCAAATACCCAAGATTTCTACTTTCACAGAGTACCTTTGATGTATTGGGCTTCGCACAAGATGAAAAGAACTCCGTGTACAAGCTGACTGGAGCCATTATGCACTACGGCAACATGAAGTTCAAGCAGAAGCAGCGAGAGAAACAAGCAGAAGCTGATGGCACTGAAGGTTAGGAATGGAAGCTTGCAGTAAATTCAAATGGTTGTTCACCTTTGTGAGCAACTTTCAGTCATGCTTATGTAAGGAATCTTGATTTCCAGATGCTGACAAAGCAGCGTATCTAATGGGTCTGAATTCTGCTGACCTCATCAAAGGTCTATGTCATCCAAAAGTCAAAGTTGGAAATGAGAAGTTGGTCACCAAGGGACAAAATGTCCAGCAGGTAAGTAGTCATAATTCAAACTGACAATAATGAGAGAATGAAAAAGCAATCAAATAAAACTTTCAAACTATGTTGTTGGTGCCTTATCAAAAGCAGTGTATGAGAAAATGTTCCTCTGGATGGTGGTGAGAATCAATCAGTCTCTGGAGACAAAGCAGCTTCGCCAATACTTCATTGGAGTGCTGGACACTGCTGGCTTTGAGATGTTTGAAGTGAGAACTGAATGCTTAGCTTAACACACAATAAATTACACCTCAGCATTTCGAGTATCTGTATTTTTTTTTACATACATAAAACTGATGCTTTTACAAATTCATTTACAGTTCAATACCTTTGAGCAACTCTGCATCAACTTCACCAATGAAAAACTGCAACAGTTTTTCAACCACCACATGTTTGTGCTGGAACAAGAAGAGTAGAAGAAAGAAGGGATTGAATGGGTGTTCATTGACTTTGGTATGGATTTTCAGGCCTGCATCGATCTCATTGAGAAAGTGAGTTTTACAACAAGCATTACAATTAAATTATATATGCGTTTCTTTGACTTCACCATTTCTCCATATTCCTGATTCCTTTAGCCTATGGGCATCATGTCCATCCTTGAAGAGGAGTGCATGTTTCCCAAAGCCAGTGATGCAACCTTTAAAGCAAAGCTTTATGACAACCACCTTGGGAAATCAAGCAACTTCTAGAAACCCAGGATTGTGAAAGGGAAGCCAGAGGCTCACTTCGCCCTGGTTCACTACGCTGGTATAGTGGACTACAACATCAACAACTGGCTGGTGAAGAATAAGGACCCCCTCAATGAAACCGTGGCTGGATTGTACCAGAAATCCTCACTGAAATTGTTGGCTTATCTATTTGCCAACTATGCAAGTGCAGAGTCAGGTGTGCTTGTAATGTCTTTACAACAAATGACACTATCAGTATGAAGTGCCATCTAAATTAAAGTAATGTGAAGTCACATGATGAGTCAATCTATTAAGCAATAGTGTCCATACTGTGTCAAGGAAATCTTGTGGTATTTTAGCTCTTATGAATAACTCCTAATTTACAAAAACTCAAACCTTTGATTTATATTTTTTCCAGCCATTACCGAAAGTGCAAGTGGGAAAAAAGAAAAGAAGAAAAAAGGGTCATCATTCCAGACAGTGTCTGCACTTCACAGGGTATGTCAAAGCCTGCCAATATCTAAAATTTCTAAAAACTATTTGTTCTATCCTAGTCAAATGTGGTAAGTGTTTCCTTACAGGAGAATCTCAACAAGCTAATGACAAACCTGAGATCAACTCATCTTCACTTTGTACGGTGCATCATCCCCAATGAGACAAAGACTCCTGGGGCGATGGAGAACCCTTTGGTAATGCATCAACTGCGCTGTAATGGTGTACTGGAGGGCATCAGAATTTGCAGAAAAGGATTCCCCAACAGAATCCTGTATGGAGACTTATGGAGAATGGAGAATCAGAGGTACCAAGAGAAGAAAAAATAAGTAAAAGTTACTGCAAAACTTGCTTGATTAATTTTTAAATACTTCATTCTGTGATTCTGCAGATATTGGATCTTAAACCCTGCAGCTATCCCTGAGGGACAGTTCATAGACAGCAAGAAAGGAGCGGAGAAACTGCTGAGTTCTCTTGAGATAGACCACCAGCAGTACAGGTTTGGACACGCTAAGGTAAGTCTTGTAAGGTCACCTTCTGGAAATGTGCAAAATGCTGTAAAAGAAAAAGGTTGCGAACTTAATGTCCGTTATTATTTCAGGTATTTTTTAAGGCTGGTCTTCTAGGCCAACTAGAGGAGATGAGAGATGAGCATCTATCAAAAATAATCACTGGAATTCAAGCTAGGTCTCGATGTCTTCTTTCAAGGGTTGAATACCAAAAGATGGTAGAACACAGGTAATGATTATCCCATACATTACTTTATACTTAATCTAGCAACGCGAGTTTATATGTGCTGTTGAATATTAAATGGTGCTTGATTGTATTTTTTATGCATTCTCCACAAATTAAAAAAGGGATGCCTTGCTTGTGATTCAGTGGAATGTACATGCATTCATGAGTGTCAAGAATTGGCCCTGGATGAAACTCTTCTTTAAAATTAAACCATTACTGAGATCTGCTGAAGCAGAAAAGGAAATGGCCAATATGAAAGAGGAGTTCTTGAAGCTCAAGGAAGCCTATGCAAAGTCTGAGGCTCGTAGAAAAGAACTTGAGGAAAAAATGGTTACACTTCTTCAAGAAAAGAATGACCTCCAACTTCAAGTGCAGGCGGTATGTTTGTAAAACTTCATAAGTAAAAGACGGAATAAAGTAATATGTATTCTTTTTTTTGCATGACTCTTTTAAATCTTTTCCATGCTAAAAGGAACAAGATAATCTCTGTGATGCTGAAGAGAGGTGTGAAGGTCTGATCAAAAACAAGATCCAGCTTCAAGCAAAAGCCAAAGAGCTCACAGAGCGACTTGAGGATGAGGAGGAGATGAACGCAGAGCTGACAGCTAAGAAGAGAAAGCTGGAGGATGAGTGCTCTGAGCTGAAGAAAGATATTGATGATCTGGAACTGACTCTGGCTAAAGTGGAGAAAGAAAAGCATGCTACTGAGAACAAGGTTTAATACAAACGGCAATAAACTGTGAAGAGGAATGTCTATCTCTCATAAAAATTTAACTAATATTAGCTTTATATACACAGGTAAAGAACCTGACAGAGGAAATGGCAGCTTTAGATGATATCATTGCCAAGCTAACAAAAGAGAAGAAGGCCTTGCAGGAAACTCATCAGCAGACACTAGATGACCTGCAAAGTGAGGAGGACAAAGTCAACACCCTCACCAAAGCCAAAGTAAAGCTAGAGCAGCAGGTGGATGATGTAAGTAATTATTAAGTATAATTTTGTGTTCATGTTGTTTTTGTAGCATATTTGTTGCAGCAGATTAAGGTTTGTTTTGTTAAATCTGTTAGCTTGAGGGATCTCTTGAGCAAGAAAAGAAAATCCGAATGGATCTAGAAAGAGCCAAGATGAAACTTGAAGGAGACTTGAAGTTAACCCAAGAGAGCATAATGGACCTAGAGAATGACAAACAGCAACTGGAAGAACGACTGAAGAAGTAAGAACAACTACTTTATTAGCATATTACTGTTGTTTTAGATGTTTGAATATCCTAGTGATATAAAGGCCATAATTTCATTTTCAGAAAAGACTTTGAAATCAGTCAGCTCAACAGTAAAATTGACGATGAGCAAAACATAATTATACAGCTACAAAAGAAACTCAAAGAGCTGCAGGTATTTTATACGACCATACTTAAGGATCTCTTCTGTTGATAAATGCACTGTGCATTTTGGAGGGAAAAAAAACAACTTCTGCTATGTGCTAGGCTCGAGTTGATGAGCTAGAAGAAGAGCTTGAGGCAGAAAGAGCTGCCAGAGCCAAGGTGGAGAAACAGAGAGCAGATTTAGCCAGAGAGCTGGAGGAGATCAGTGAGAGACTGGAGGAGGCTGGAGGAGCTACAGCTGCTCAGATTGAGATGAACAAGAAACGGGAAACTGAGTTTCAGAAACTTCGTAGAGACCTTGAAGAGGCCACTCTGCAGCACGAGGCCGCTGCCGCCACACTGAGGAAGAAACAAGCGGACAGTGTGGCGGAACTTGGAGAGCAGATAGACAATCTGCAGAGAGTCAAACAAAAACTGGAAAAGGAAAAAAGTGAACTCAGGCTGGAGATGGATGATGTGGTCTCCAGCATGGAGCAGATTGTCAAGTCCAAGGTGAAAAAACAAGGTTTCTCTTCATTTTTTTTAAAACCTCTGTCTTATGTCTATACTAATGCAATTTATTTAAATAGACCAACATGGAGAAAGTTAATAGAACTCTGGAAGATCAAATGAATGAATTCCGAAACAAGTGTGAGGAAAATCAAAGGTCCCTCAATGACTTTACCACCCAGAAGGCAAAGCTTCAGGCAGAAAATGGTAAATCAACAATTTTGTTTCTAACTATGAAAGGGTGACAATTGTATGATAACAACAGCTTTTTTTTTTGCCTGTTTCTTTCAATACATAAGATGAATATGCAAGACAGAAGAATCATTAATCTCTCAGCTAACAAGGGGTAAGAACTCCTTTAGTCAACAACTGGAGGACCTGAAAAGGCAGTTAGATGAGGAAATTAAGGTAACATATACTTGTCCATGTATCCTATATTTCTACTACTGCTTGTACTTGTAATTTGTAATCTTATATAACAAAGTAATCAAACAAATCTTTTCCAGGCCAAAAATGCTCTTGCCCATGCACTGCAATCAGCTCGGCATGATACAGATCTGCTCAGAGAGCAGTATGAGGAGGAGCAGGAGGCCAAAGCAGAGCTACAGAGAAGCATGTCTAAAGCTAACACTGAGGTGGCTCAGTGGAGAACCAAGTATGAAACTGATGCCATACAGAGGACTGAGGAGCTGAGGAAGCCAAGTAAGATATGAAACCACTATATCGCTATAATGGGACATGAATGTACTGGATATTGGGACCAACTGAAAAAGACCCAGCACTGGCCCCATCCTACTTCTGTTTCCTGTGTCAATCTATACAACGAAGTGAAGGCTCAGCACATTTTATCTGATCTGCCAGGTTTCTGTGAACTTTAAGTTCTACTTTTCAAAAGTCTGTTCTTTTAATTACTTCCATGCAGGAAGAAACTGGCTCAGCGATTGCAGGAGGCTGAGGAGGCTGTGGAGGCAGTAAATGCTAAATGCTCCTCCCTTGAAAAGACTAAACACAGACTTCACAATGAAATTGAAGATTTTATGGTGGATGTGGAGAGAGCCAACACTGCTGCTGCAGCCTTAGACAAGAAACAAAGAAACTTTGACAAGGTATTTAAACAAGAGACTAAGACAAAATTTAGACAAGATTGATAATTGCAAGAATTCATTTAAAAAATAACTAAATATTAATTGACTATTATTAAATAAACATTCATTATAAAAATGTAAATTAACAAAATTTTCTTTTTCAGGTCTTATCTGAATGGAAGCAGAAGTATGAGGAGTCTCAGTGTGAACTGGAGAGCTCTCAGAAGGAAGCCAGATCTTTGAGCACAGAACTGTTCAAGTTGAAGAATTCCTTTGAGGAATCTCTGGATCACCTGGAGACCATGAAGAGAGAGAACAAGATTCTACGAGGTTTCTTCATTGCTATTTTGTACATACTTGCACAAAATTACACTTATGTATGGTAATGTTCCAATGATAATGTTATTTTTCCTTATAGAGGAGATCTCTGACCTGACTGAACAGCTTGGTGAAAGTGGGAAGACAATCCATGAGTTGGAGAAGGTTCACAAGCAGCTGGAACAAGAAAAGGCTGAGATACAAGCTGCTCTGGAAGAGGCTGAGGTAGGAGGGTGGCCACAAAAATTATATTAAAATAAGAGCAATGATGACATGCGTAAGCTTATTCTGTTTATTACAGGGTTCTTTGGAGCATGAGGAGGGTAAAATTCTTAGGGCCCAGCTGGAATTTAACCAAATAAAGACTGACATTGAGCGCAAACTGACAGAAAGATGAAGAAATGGAGCAATCTAAGAGGAATCTACAGAGGACCATAGACACTTTGCAAAGTGCTTTGGAGTCTGAAACTCGTAGCAGGAATGAAGCTCTCAGGATTAAGAAAACGATGGAAGGAGATCTAAATGAAATGGAGATCCAGCTGAGCCAGGCTAACAGACAGGCAGCCGAGGCTCAAAAACAACTCAAGTCTGTTCAGGCCCATCTAAAGGTAAAACAAATGTGTTACTATTTCATAATTCACTTTGTGTGTGAATTATATATATATTTAAAACCCTTACATCCCTTAATGAAAAATTTTGTAGGACTCCCAGCTTCAGCTGGATGACTCTCTTCGGACCAATGATGATCTGAAGGAGAACATTGCCATTGTAGAGAGACGTAATACCTTACTTCAGGCTGAACTGGAGGAGCTTAGAGCTGTTCTGGAACAAACAGCGCGTGGACGCAAACTTTCTGAGCAAGAGCTGCTGGATGTCACTGAGAGAGTACAGCTTTTGCATTCTCAGGTAAATCATGAAGTCATTATGGATATTTGTTGTAAGGTTACATTATAAATGGTCCCTGTAACACAAACTTACAAAATTTCATATATGTGACCCTGGACCACAAAACCAGTCTTAAGTCGCTGGGGTATATTTGTAGCAATAGCCAAAAATACATTGTATGGGTCAAAATTATCCATTTTTCTTTTATGCCAAAAATCATTAGGATATTAGGTAAAGATCATGTTCCATGAAGATATTTAGTGAATTTCCTATACCGTAAATATATCAAAACTTAATTTTTGATTAGTAATATGCATTGCTAAGAACTTAATTTGGACAACTTTAAAGGTGATTTTCTCAGTATTTTGATTTTTTTGCACCCTCAGATTCCAGATTTTCAAACAGTTGTATCTCGGCCAAATATTGCCCTATCCTAACAAACCGTACATCAATGGAAAGCTTATTTATTCAGATTTCAAATGATGTAAAAATCTCAATTTTGAAAAATTGCAATTACACAGATATTACTCTAATATTACACAGAGACCCTTGTGATATTCCCACTTGCACTCACAAATCTTCTGGAATGTGTCAAAAAGTATAGTATCATTCGATTTTGTTTTGGACATATTAAATACACAAGTTGCATATGTATTTATAATTCTTGAAAACATGGTCAATTATGTCACTTTAAATTATAAAATTGGCAACAGTACAGTTTGGAGATATCTGTGTAATCCCATGACAAGTGTAATTAAGCAGTCAGCTGTGATAATTACACATTCATGGATAGTAGTGATTTAATTTAATGACCAGTGAGAACGAAATGAATTTTAAAGCTCATACCTGTGTGTTAGAATGACTTTCCTAATGTTAAATGCTGCTCTGACTTTGGAAAACTAGAGAGGTCATCATTATCTTTACTGAGTCTTCAGCAATGGCTTGGCATTTCTCACTTCCTTTTGCACTTTGATGCCAGTCATCGTTTAAAAGATGTGGCTGGGTGTCAGAATAGAACAGTCTTATCACTTGTCATAGGCACTTAACTCCTTGTTTATCTGTTGACCATTTCTGTGTGGTAACTGTCAAGGGTACTCGCCTTCAGATATGTCTGCCAGTTGTATGTATCGAATCTTATTCATTCGTATTCAAATACTCTATAAATGGACAAGCAGTTATAGGAAAAATAACAAACTATTATCCAATTTGATGACAGTAACTTGACAATATTATTAATATAATATTGTACTTACCTTTAAACACCATTTCAGTGTTTCTGTCTGCATTCATTTGTACTATATGAACAGAATGTCCACCCATGAGGCCTGTGGATTAGTGCCCCTTTCATCACTCACAGTTACATCAAATTCCAAGGACATCAGCATGGAAAAACCAACATGTGTACCCTCAAACAAAGAATTAACATGAGTACAGGATTCTATACCATTACGAGAATTTTGGCATACCATAAAATATTGATGGGTCTCTGTGTATACCTGTCACTTGGTTTTATTTATGAGGAAAGACACCTACAATGGCCAGGTGATGGGCTATAGTTGATCCCAGGCAGAGACATAAAGTAAGGTCCAGAGGTGCACAGTATGATGTGGTTTCACTCCTCAATCAGTGAGATCCACTCTGCAGGAATTTCACAGGGTTATCTTTGTCCTCAAAGAAACAATGGGTTGTCAACAGCATGGGTTGTTGTGGGAGACACTTGCTGGCAGTGGATGATGATGAAGGATGGCACGGCAATAACCTTAGTGCACACTGTTCCCTACCCAGGGGACTCCAGTTTTCTTTTTACTTTTTTATGGTATTACCATTATTTTTTTACTGAATCTGAGGTATGACACCTGTGACAGACCACTGCGTGTACTGTTCGACACTTGTCGCCTGGATAATCTCGCAGACTAAGATGCTTAATATAGATGCAGACTCAGAAGGCATCTAATATTGTTGTTTGCATCTCTGCAAAGACTGACAAAAAACACAATGTCGCATATTAACCCCCTTAAGCTCTCTGGGTAATTGAGAGCCCACATGGCATGCAGTTCAAACGTATCACTTTACTGAAATCTGATACCTTCTCCTGAGTATTCTAAACAATATTGGATGGCAAATATAGAATTCCATCTAAAGTTTGTTAAGACATCCAGCATTTGAATCCCTTTGTTGCCTGTTAAATCCTCATGTGGCACTAAAGTAATGCAGTGATGGCTTACCACAAGAAACACACAAATGGAATTTTCTATAAATATCTTGCTCCTTTGTCCCAAGTTTTGGAGTAATATTCACCTCAGATGCCTATTCCTCAATGTACAGCTTCGTCTGGCTTTAATCATTCACATTTCATTTAAGTGCAAACCACTTAACTCTTTTAGCTGACCTAAATTAGCACTCTGCTGTCAACGAGATCTAATATGGAGCACTAACAAATCTAATGAAGATAAGACTTAACTCACCTAGCAGGTTCTTCTTTCTCCCTAATACCCGTAACTACCCTCGTTGCACCCTAACAGTGCTCAGACGCAATAGCATTCCTGCCTTGTGGGATGCCTTCTCCAAATTTGGGAGGGTGACTTCCTTTATAAAGAGATCTCATGGTTGGTCTCCAGACAAGTCAGAGGTTTTATCTGAGGGTAAGATTTGAACCACAACTGCATGATGTTACATTTAATAGAAAATGATACAAATTCCTTCTAAAATTTCATTCATGATGAATCTGTTTTACTTCTTATTGTGTTGCTTTCTTCTGATTACATCTTTTACGTATTGGGTTGTTTAGTGATGTAACAAGGATTAAAACATTAAGGAGTAACAATGAAACAGTATTTACATTAACAGGTTCTTCTTCAGCCGCCACACCTGGTGCACATCAGGTAAGAGTCATGCTTATTTTCTATGTTTAAGAACCTTTTCTATATTTATATTTCAAAGCTGTTTTTTATATGAGCATATGCTAGAAAGCTGTGAGGCAATGTTCAATGTTCAGTGTTTGCAAAATTGTAAAAACAACCTACCTCATCATCTCCAGACAAGGCAATCATGGCGGACGCTCAGATGGCAGAGTTTGGAGCAGCGGCTTCTTACCTGCGGAAGTCGGAACGAGAGCGTTTGGAAGCACAAACTCGTTCATTTGATATGAAAAAGGAGTGTTTTGTGCCTGATCCAGATGAAGAGTATGTGAAAGCTTCAGTCATCAGTCGTGAAGGTGACAAAGTCACTGTAGTGACTGAGAAAAGAAAGGTAGGCTCAACTAATTAAATAAATATTATCTGAAGGAGCATTTTGATAAAAAGATATTTTAAAGGGTGGACAATTTCAGTAACAGAGATATTTCAATGATACATTTTTAGTGGTACAAGTGGTCACTGAAACATTACGAGCAACAATTTGTAATAACTTAGCAATAAAATAAAGGTCTAAATTAAAACGTTAGCTTCAAGATGATTTGATTTAGGAGCAATGTTACAACACATTCTGTACACAATAGCAAATTTGATGCCACTTTACATGAGAGTATTATTCTAATGGTTCTAATTCTAATTTTTCTGCTTCTAACAGACTGTCACTGTAAAGGAAGTTGACATTCATCCCCAGAACCCACCAAAGTTTGATAAAATTGAAGACATGGCAATGTTCACCTTCCTTCATGAGCCAGCCGTGCTGTTCAACTTCAAAGAGCGCTATGCAGCATGGATGATCTATGTAAGAGCAGACCAGTTCAGTGTCACTTGAGAATACATCCTAATCAGCTTCAATTACTGAACTTTACTTGTCCCTTTCCCACAGACCTACTCAGGGCTGTTCTGTGTCACGGTCAACCCTTACAAGTGGCTACCGGTGTACAATCAGGAGGTGGTTATAGCCTATAGAGGGAAAAAGAGGAGTGAAGCTCCTCCCCACATCTTTTCCATCTCTGATAACGCCTACCAGTACATGTTGACAGGTATGGACAAAGCCACAAATCCGCGCTGCTCTGTAGATCTGAGAGTACTTGTATTCTAGTTAAAAGCATTATCAAATTAGGTAAGGGAGGGGTAGACTTTTGTGAAGTACAGCTTTTTGAATTCTGCAGAAATCCCTAAGTGAGCATTATCCTTGTGAAATCGAGAACATAGAAGACCTAACTTAAGAATTAGTAACATTATAGTCTTCTCCATTTCAGACAGGGAAAACCAGTCAATTCTTATCACGTAAGTAAAATAACTTATCTATTGTAATTCCTTAGTTAATTAAATACTTCTTGTCATTTTAAAGATTTATTTTTCTATGGTCTATGTTACTGTAGTGGAGAATCTGGTGCAGGAAAGACTGTAAACACGAAGAGAGTCATTCAATATTTTGCAAGTATTGCAGCTGGAGGCTCAGCAAAGAAAGATGGGTCAGAAAAAAAGGTAAGTGTCCTTTCATAGCTGTCATCTTTTTCTACATTAATTGAAAACAAACTGATTGCAAAGACAATGAAATATTTACTTTTCATTATAGGGAACCCTGGAGGATCAAATCATCCAGGCTAATCCTGCTTTGGAAGCTTTTGGTAATGCAAAGACCATCAGAAATGACAACTCCTCAAGATTTGTAAGCTTCAGCATTGAACATTTATGTAAAACTTTTAGTGAACATGTAAATAGTTATCCAATTTACATTTCAGCTAATGTATAACATGCATGTCACAGATATAGTGTGAGAACACCTTCTGCTGGATAAACCAAAATGATATAAAGAGAACATAGGGTTGGCAGATGGCAGACTGCATCCCGAGCCATCATAATGTGATAGTACTGTATATCTTTAATATTTATATAATTATGGTATAAAACATTCAAATCAGCAAAGAATGACTTAAATTTAATACCAGACGTAATTGCAGTTAAGTTATTTGAATCAAGTACTGAGTGGGCATTACATTTTTTTACAAATACATTTTAGGCATTAGGTATTTATAAGACATACTGATTCATTTTCAGTAGCTCATACAATTATTAATGCATTTATTGTGTTTAATTTCATAATATTATAATTTTTCAATTCTTTAGGGAAAATTTATCCGAATTCATTTTGCTGCCAGTGGCAAGCTGGCCTCTGCTGACATTGAGACATGTAAGAATTCATTCCAATTTTTTTTTGGTGTTACAAAAAAACACTAAAGGTCAAAGACTAACATTTAATTTTTTAATATGAATATCAGATCTTCTGGAGAAGTCAAGGGTGACATTTCAGCTTAAAGCTGAAAGGGACTATCACATTTTCTACCAAATCCTCTCTCAGCGGAAACCTGAGCTGCTGGGTAAGACACAGTAGATATCCCGTAATCAAAAGCCTTTTACAGTTTTACCACTACAAACTGACAATTCTTTCTCTTTCTTGAAATAGAGATGCTGCTCATCACCAATAACCCCTATGACTACGCTTTCATCTCTCAAGGAGAAACAACTGTAGCCTCGATTAATGATGGCGAAGAACTACTCGCCACTGATGTAAGAATGAATTGATTTACATCTTGTTTTTCTGTTATTGTGAACCTCTCATATGACACCTCCAATTCTATAAACTTTAGGAAGCGTTTGATGTGCTAGGCTTTACTCAGGAGGAGAAAAATGGCATCTATAAACTGATTGGAGCCATTATGCACTATGGCAATATGAAGTTCAAACAAAAGCAGAGGGAGGAGCAAGCAGAAGCTGATGGGACTGAAGGTATGTGGAGTATAATTAGAAAGTAGCAAACTAAATGCAAACTTATCTTATTAAAACCTTTTAATTTTACAGATGCAGACAAAGTTGCATATCTGATGGGCCTCAACTCTGCTGACCTAATCAAAGGTTTATGCCATCCAAGAGTGAAAGTAGGAAATGAGTGGGTCACCAAAGGGCAAAATGTCCAGCAGGTGAGTTGGAGTGTCAGTAATGAAAGGATGCCCATTTATCCATGTAATAGAAAACCATACAAATGCTTCTCTGTGCTCAGGTGTACTACGCTATTGGTGCACTGTCCAAGGCAGTGTATGAAAAAATGTTCCTTTGGATGGTTGTAAGAATCAATCAGTCTCTGGACACCAAACAACCTCGCCAATACTTCATTGGAGTGTTGGATATTGCTGGTTTTGAGATCTTTGATGTAAGTGTTCATGGATAACCTCATGTTGTCAAGTTTAAAATGCATATTATTGTCTAATTTACATATACTTTCAATTCCTTTCAATAAATGTAATAACTACAGTTCAACACCTTTGAGCAACTCTGCATCAACTTTACCAATGAGAAACTGCAACAGTTTTTCAACCACCACATGTTTGTGCTGGAACAAGAAGAATACAAGAAAGAAGGGATTGAATGGGAGTTCATTGACTTTGGCATGGACTTACAGGCCTGCATCGATCTCATTGAGAAAGTAAGTACTGCTAACAATAAAGTTGTCATGCATGAACAGTGTTTAACTGTTTAACAAGGCTATTTGCTATGTCAGTAACTCAATCCTATCAACTTCTTTATTCAGCCTATGGGCATCATGTCCATCCTTGAAGAGGAGTGCATGTTTCCCAAAGCCAGTGATGCAACCTTTAAAGCAAAGCTTTATGACAACCACCTTGGGAAATCAAACAACTTTCAGAAACCAAGAGCAATCAAAGGGAAGCCGGAGTCTCATTTTTCTCTGATTCACTATGCTGGTACAGTTGACTATAATATCAACAACTGGCTGGTGAAGAACAAAGACCCACTGAATGAGACTGTTGTTGGACTCTTTCAAAAGTCCACACTCAAGCTCCTGTCAATGCTCTTTGCTAATTATGCTGGGGCAGAGTCTGGTATGTATGAATTATGTATGCACAACAGAATCTCATATGCACTTATGAGAATTTTAAGTACTACTGCTTTAAAATAATTACTGTACCTTGTTTTGACCAGCTCAAGAGAATAGTAAAGGAGGTAAAGGAGGTGGAAGTAAGAAGAAGGGCTCCTCCTTCCAAACTGTGTCTGCGCTTCACAGGGTAATTGAATTTCAGACTCAATCTGTGTCAGTATTTTTTAGGCAATTGAAAGTACTCCTTAACATCATTGAAAATCTTAAATTCTGTGTACATGTTTCCTGACAGGAAAACTTGAATAAGTTAATGACAAACCTAAGATCAACTCACCCTCATTTTGTGCGCTGCATCATACCTAATGAGACAAAGACTCCTGGGGCGATGGAGAACCCTTTGGTCATGCACCAGCTACGCTGTAACGGTGTACTGGAGGGCATCAGGATTTGCAGGAAGGGCTTCCCTAATAGAATCCTCTATGGAGATTTCAAACAGAGGTTATTATTTTTCTCTGACATTTAAACTCTAAATTCACAACAACTCTTTCCATTATTAGAGACATTCTATATTTACAGGTACCGAATCCTAAATCCTGCAGCCATACCTGAAGGTCAGTTCATAGATAGCAGGAAAGGAGCTGAGAAACTCTTGATTTCACTGGATATTGATCACAATCAATATAAATTTGGACACACAAAGGTGAAAACTTACATTAATCTGAACAGTGATTTTATATCTATTATTTGATATGAGAGCAAAGATGACAGAGGTCAAGTAGTACTGTGAGTAAAATGCATGTTTCTATAATGAATTCTGCTTAGGTGTTCTTCAAGGCTGGTTTACTGGGTCAGTTGGAAGAAATGAGAGATGACAGACTATCTCTAATTATTAGTGGTATTCAAGCTAGATCCAGAGGACTCCTTGCAAGGGTTGAGTTCCAGAAGATAGTTGAAAGAAGGCAAGAATTCCATATATTACTCACTGCCTTAACAATTTGCTAACTTTTTTGTGATATATTCTGACATAAAAATGGACTGTCCCCACAGGGATGCCCTACTGGTTATCCAGTGGAATGTCCGTGCCTTCATGGGGGTGAAGAATTGGCCATGGATGAAGCTATTCTTCAAGATCAAACCTCTACTAAAGTCAGCAGAAGCAGAAAAAGAGATGGCAAATATGAAAGATGAATTTGCCAAGCTTAAAGAGGCTTATGCTAAATCTGAAGCACGAAGGAAAGAGCTAGAAGAAAAAATGGTATCTCTTCTCCAAGAGAAGAATGACCTACAACTTCAAGTCCAAGCGGTTAGTTAATATTTTGTTCTTTTAATACAGAGAAGTAAATGTGTCTTTGCAGTATAAAAATTACTGAATAGTTTTAACATCATTTAAAAACAGGAGCAAGACAATCTCTGTGACGCAGAAGAGCGATGCGACCAGCTCATCAAAAACAAGATCCAGCTTGAGGCAAAAGCCAAAGAGCTCACAGAACGACTTGAGGATGATGAGGAGATGAACGCAGAGCTGACAGCTAAGAAGAGAAAGCTGGAGGATGAGTGCTCTGAGCTGAAGAAAGATATTGATGATCTGGAGCTGACTCTGGCTAAAGTGGAGAAAGAGAAGCATGCTACTGAGAACAAGGTCTGGGATGTCTTTCTACACAATAAACACACACAGTTATATTGTACAAACCTCAGAACTTAGTGTTCTTTTGCAGGTGAAGAACCTGACAGAGGAAATGGCAGCATTGGACGACATCATCGCAAAGCTAACCAAAGAGAAGAAGGCCTTGCAGGAAGCTCATCAGCAGACACTGGATGACCTGCAAAGTGAGGAGGACAAAGTCAACACCCTCACCAAGGCAAAGGCAAAGCTAGAGCAGCAAGTGGATGATGTGAGTTTTACAATTTACATGTACATTTTATATTCTTGATACAAGCAAATGACCATGCAACCAACTAGCATGTTGAATTATTTATACCAGTTGGAAGGATCTCTTGAGCAAGAAAAAAAGATCCGTATGGATCTTGAAAGAGCCAAGAGGAAACTAGAAGGAGACTTGAAGTTAACCCAGGAAAGCTTAATGGACCTGGAGAATGATAAACAGCAGTTAGAGGAGCGTCTAAAAAAGTATGTCAAATTCTTCCATTCTTTCACAGTCCAATCTGTATGTTCAAGACTGAGGACTGTAAACAACTCTTTTTCATTCATAGGAAAGACTTTGAGATCAGTCAGCTCAATGGGAAAATCGAGGATGAACAAACTATTTGTATTCAGCTACAGAAAAAACTAAAGGAACTTCAGGTAACACACACACACACACACACACACGTTTGTTTTGTGGTTTACGGGGACTCTCCATAGGCGTAATGGTTTTTATACCGTACAAACTGTATGGGCTATTGCCCTACACCAACCCTACACCTAAACCTACCCCTTACAGGAAACTTGCATTTAGACTTTCAAAAAAACACACCATTTAGTATGTTTTAAGCCTTTTGAATTACGGGACATAGGCAGTGTCCTCATAAACCACCTTCAAATTGTAATACCTCTGTCATACCCATGTCATTAAACAAATTTTGTCCCCGTAAACCTCAAAAACCAGTATACACACACACACACACACACACACACACACACACACACACACAAAAAGAGCATATTGACATGGGAAAAATTAAATGAGACATGAGTGAAAACCCTGACATATTTATGATAATAGGCCCGTATTGAGGAGCTGGAGGAAGAGCTTGAGGCAGAAAGAGCTGCCAGAGCCAAGGTGGAGAAACAGAGAGCAGATTTAGCCAGAGAGCTGGAGGAGATCAGTGAGAGACTGGAGGAGGCTGGAGGAGCTACAGCTGTTCAGATTGAGATGAACAAGAAACGGGAAACTGAGTTTCAGAAACTTCGTAGAGACTTTGAAGAGGCCACTCTGCAGCACGAGGCCACTGCTGCCACACTGAGGAAGAAACAAGCAGACAGTGTGGCAGATTTGGGAGAGCAAATAGACAATCTGCAGAGAGTCAAGCAAAAACTTGAAAAGGAAAAAAGTGAACTCAGACTTGAGCTGGATGACGTGGTCTCAAACATGGAACATGTTGTTAAGACAAAGGTATTGCTTATACAAGTATTCATAAATAAGAATTTATATTTGTTTTCTTGCTGGGAAGTAATTTTCTTGCCAAATTATGTACTTTGCTCAGGCAAATCTTGAGAAGACCTGCAGGTCTTTGGAAGATCAAATGAATGAATACAGAACAAAATTTGAGGAGGGCCAGCGTTGTATCAATGACTTCACAATGCAAAAATCTAAACTACAATCTGAAAATGGTAAGGCTGTCAAATAACTTTTTCTTAATCACTATGAGCGACAGAACTCCAACAATAATAAAATGCATGATGACACACCCAGGTGAACTTTCGAGACAGCTGGAGGAGAAGGAATCTCTTGTCTCCCAGCTAACTAGAAGCAAGATGTCTTATACTCAGCAAATTGAAGATCTCAGAAGGCAACTGGAGGAGGAAACTAAGGTGTGAACTGAGTATGAACATCGTCTGATTAATATATAAAAATGAATTGCATTCATTTTGTTGATCTGCTAAATAACAACGTGTCCTCCTCCAGGCAAAGAATGCCCTAGCCCATGCTGTACAGTCAGCCCGTCATGACACAGATCTGCTCAGAGAGCAGTATGAGGAGGAGCAGGAGGCCAAAGCAGAGCTACAGCGAGGCATGTCCAAAGCTAATTGTGAGGTGGCTCAGTGGAGAACAAAGTATGAAACTGATGCCATCCAGAGAACGGAAGAACTGGAGGAAGCCAAGTAAGATATGTTTCTATTTAGAATTTCATATATATTTGGATTTTTCTCTAAGGTTTAACTTCTCTACTGACAGATAAGCTTTTTGTTTGTGTTAGGTTTCTTTTAAAATGTAAGACAAACAAAAAGTTTTTCTATTAGTTGGCCAAGCTTCCCCAAACATAAGGTAAAAATATAATAAAATGTATGTGCATTTCTTTTAGAGTATGCAAACATAATTATCTTACTTAATATTGTTCTGTTTTCTAAAACAGGAAGAAACTGGCTCAACGTTTGCAGGAGGCTGAAGAAGCTGTTGAAGCAGTAAATGCGAAATGTTCATCTCTTGAAAAGACTAAACACAGACTCCAAAATGAGATTGAAGATCTTATGGTGGACCTGGAGAGGTCTAATGCAGCTGCAGCAGCCTTGGACAAGAAACAAAGAAACTTTGATAAGGTAACCCAAGATGGATCTTGATTTGGGATCAATCTTAAAAATTATTTTTGATTACCTGTGTTCCTAAAATCTACTTACATGAAAAAAAATGCTTTTAGGTCCTGGCTGAGTGGAAGCAGAAGTATGAAGAGTCACAGGCTGAGCTAGAGAGCTCTCAGAAGGAAGCCAGATGTCTGAGTACTGAACTTTTCAAGCTGAAGAATTCCTATGAAGAATCTTTGGATCACCTGGAGACCATGAAGAGAGAAAATAAAAATCTCCAAGGTAAATTTGCAAAGAATCTTAAAATGATTATAATAAATAAATCTAAATATTAAAAAGACTTTATGGTTTGTTTGGAGTGTTGTGGTGGAAGATGCAGAATTCATAGATAGCACTGTAGAGACATTATCACTAAGGCTGGAAAATAAGGCAATATTTTGAAATGCAATATTCTTTTCATCTAGAGGAGATTTCTGATCTCTCTGAGCAACTTGGTGAGGGAGGAAAGAGCATTCATGAACTGGAGAAAATGAGAAAACAGCTGGAGCAAGAAAAAAGTGAGATTCAGTCTGCTTTGGAAGAGGCAGAAGTAAGTTTCCAGATGCAGCTTTTGAGAAAAAACACATACTAAAACAACATAGATTTCAGAATTTCAAGCAATTATGTGTAAAATTAATTTTCAAGGTTATTATATTAAATATAATTGTTAAAAGTTAATTGTCTTGCAAACCAAGTAACAGATCACAATCTTCTTTAAAAGGCCTCATTGGAGCATGAGGAGGGTAAAATTCTGCGAGCTCAGCTAGAATTCAACCAAACAAAAGCTGATATTGAGCGCAAACTAGCTGAGAAAGATGAAGAGATGGAGCAGAGTAAACGCAATTTGCAGAGAACCATCGATACTCTGCAAAGTTCTTTGGAGTCAGAAACACGAAGCAGGAATGAGGCCCTCAGAATAAAGAAGAAGATGGAAGGGGATCTAAACGAGATGGAGATCCAGCTTAGTCAGGCAAACAGACAAGCAGCAGAGGCTCAAAAACAACTCAAGAGTGTCCAAGCACATCTGAAAGTAAGATGCACTGAATCAATACTGTGAAACAATGAAGCACAGAATGAGAGCTTTTGGAGGGTCAGAGAGTTGTTGAAATGTTTGTCTTAATTAGTTTGCACTCATATTCTAGGATGCTCAGCTACAGCTGGATGACTCTCTGAGAACAAATGACGATCTCAAGGAGAACATTGCGATTGCAGAGAGACGCAACAACCTTCTGCAGGCTGAACTAGAGGAGCTGAGAGCAGCTCTTGAGCAAACTGAGAGAGGCCGCAAGCTTGCAGAGCAAGAGCTGATGGATACCAGTGAAAGAGTGCAGCTACTGCACTCCCAGGTATGCGATTGGTTGGTTATTCTCCATTCTGAACAGATCCATTTATTCAGCTTCTAATTTAATGCAAATGTCTCATTTGTCCAGAATACAAGCCTCTTGAATCAGAAGAAGAAGCTTGAGACTGACATATCCCAGCTTCAGACAGAAGTGGAAGAGGCAGTGCAAGAATGCAGGAATGCAGAGGAAAAGGCCAAGAAGGCCATAACTGATGCTGCTATGATGGCTGAGGAGTTGAAGAAGGAGCAGGACACAAGTGCTCACCTGGAGCGTATGAAGAAGAACATGGAGCAGACCATTAAGGACCTGCAGCACCGCCTGGATGAAGCAGAACAAATTGCTATGAAGGGAGGCAAGAAACAAGTCCAGAAACTAGAAGCTCGGGTGAGTGACCTACCATAAATCCTAACAATGTTTTCTGACTATTGCAAGTGGTACTCTGTAAACACGTTCACACTGTGCCAACAGGTGAGGGAGCTGGAGAATGAAGTAGAATCAGAGCAGAAGAAAAGCAGCGAGGCAGTGAAAGGAATTCGCAAATATGAGAGACGTATTAAAGAACTGACCTATCAGGTAAAAAAAAAAAGCCATTTCACTACTGAATAAACCTATAGAAAATGTGATGACAACATTCTCATACAACAAAATTCTCAAGTCTCTTTGCTATCATTTGTCTTAAAAGACTGAGGAGGACCGCAAGAATCTGGCTCGTCTGCAAGATCTAGTTGATAAGCTTCAGCTAAAGGTCAAAGCTTACAAGAGAGCTGCAGAGGAAGCTGTAAGTATTAGCAAAGTCTCTTTAAGACAAGTCATGTCACTCGGCAGCCATCTTTGAAACGCCTCTCGGGCATCCAAGTGCAGCTCCTATCTCTTTGAATGGGGAATCATCAAATTCTCCAAAACTATTCGCAAAGCTTACGATTAAATTTCATATTTGAAATCACCAATGAAATCTGACCAAAACTGTACCATAAGTATTGTTTATTTTTACTCAAATAGCGTTAAAAAAAGCGTATTTCTCAGGCTAGATCAGCCAGTGCGCATGCGCAGTCCCAGGCGCACGTCTCAGAGCGTTGACTGTTTCTATAGCAACCGGGACTTCTAACGGCAGCTGCAGTGACGCGCTGACTTTACCGATTAGCGATTGGCTCTTTTGCTCAGAAGGCGGGGCTTCGTTCGATAGAGCGGCCATATTGAGCGTTGCATTTTTCCCCATTCAAAACTATACGAGTGACAAGTCTTGGGTATTTTATAGTCTTTGGTATTAGTCTAAATATCACACTTTTTGATAAATCATACTATTAAGTTCAGGCTCTAATCTCAGCTGCTAATCCTGCTTCATAGGAGGAACAAGCCAACACACATATTACCAAATTACGGAAAATCCAGCATGAACTTGATGAAGCAGAAGAAAGAGCTGACATTGCAGAGTCACAAGTCAACAAACTGCGTGCCAAAAGTCGTGATGTCGGTTCTAAGGCCAGTGATTAACAGACTGATTTTTCTTTGCATCTATCCTGATTCAAAGTAATCAAATCAAATCAAGTTTTCATTCCCCCATTTTTCAAGTGCTCATTTAGAGTATACTTTTGCCACATTGATATACAATAAATTTTTTGAGAACGTATGTAATTAAAATGTTTTACCCTAACTGATCTCTCCCTTTCCTCTTTTTCATACAGAAGGGACATGATGAGGAGTAAAGCTCAAATGGACCTTCTGCATGTCTCCTATTTGTTGTATTAGCTATCCACTTGGCTCTTTTTCAGCCATACAGTAGAATAAAGTTTAATGCATTCAATCTGTGTTGTGATTGAGTTATTATGCGTTAAAATTATATATTATCACTACTTTGTGGGAAAAATACAAACTAATCTTTCATTATAAGTCAGTGCTTCCCAATCCTGGTCCTGCAGATCCCCAACACTGCACGTTTTTGATGTCACTCTTATATGACACACACTTTTGAGGTCTTGTAGTCTTTACTAATGAGCTGATAAGTTGAATCAGGTGTGTTTGATTAGGGAGACATCTAAAATGTTCAGTGTTGGGGGTTCTCCAGGACCAAGATTGGGAACCACTGTAGTGTATTTTTTTTTTTTTTTTATCTTACATACAAAATAAGTCATTCAATTGCTATTATTCATTATATTATATCATTATACCTTTAAATAAATTTAAGTCATACCAGTTCATCTGTCAAAACTACAGCTCTAAACACCAAGATATCCATGGAAGCGCTGTTTCTCAACTCACCGTGAATTAATGTCTTATTCATAGTTATAAACTAGCCAGAGTAAAACTATTTCTATGTCAATGTGTTAACATGGATTTAAATAGATAATAATAACTGGAAGACATGGAAATCCACATTAGAAATCTACTTAAAGGATTAACAGTACCTTCATTTGCTCTTTCCATCCACTCTCTCCAAAAATATCATGTTTAAAAAAATGCATCCTCAATTTGCTCTGACCTAAAATCTTTAAGTTTGTCGACAAGGCTGTCTTCTCATGTAAGTCACCGTCTTCACGCCTAGTCACTGCCATTATAGCATTTGAGACAGCGGAGTTTAGCAGCTTATCAACTCACGTCGTGCTAATCCTATTGCAGTTATATCTCTTTCTGTTATGTCCGAGTTACTGAGGAACAAAGACCAAGATTTACGGCAAAGTACGTCCTCGCTTTCATTCAATTATGAATTCATTAATTTGGTAAAGAGACACTGAAGAACAAGGATGTGCACAGATGTTTTTAGGGGCAGGGGCTCAAGTGGAAAAAAAAAGGGCACTTCTCATATTTATTTGAATTTTTTTCTAAACAAAACGTTAAACATATTAGGAGAGTGCAATATTGACAAAAAATATATCTCAATATTTTCTGGGATTTTATTGATAACAATAATTAGACGATATTTTGCTGAGTGTGTTATTGTGCTGGTATCTTAAGGACTATCGTGGACAGCTAAATTTTTTGATATTTTTCATATTCTGTGTGGTGATCAGTTCACAGCAGTGATAGAAATGAATCTTTTCCAATAAGTTTAAATTGACTTTTACCATTTATGAGCATTTTTACCTTTTAATTGTTCATCATCTTTTCAGTCAAATTCTTAAATTGAATCAGTCAGTTAGAATAAGAAGTCATTTGGGCTGTTACCAAGCAAATGAAATCAGTATTGACAAAATTAATCTTTGCAATAGACTTTAGCTAACTTTAGCTCTCATGAGTCATGGATGTTAGCAAGACAAATTAATTATATTTGCCTTTTGTCTTTTGGATAATTAGCTGTAAATTCGAGGCACAAGTCTTTTGTTCATCACCACTCACCTACACACCAAGACAAACGCAACTGGAACGGGAGGGAGACTCTCTGCCTGTCTGTGATATGCATGTTCCAATGGGGCTACACTGCTATGCTGCGGAGACGCAGAGGGGAGAAAGGCATCGGAACTCGACAGTCTCTCAGCATTTCCCGACCTGACCTGATATTTAAATTTTTTACTTGTTTGACAGGGAAAGCTGTGCGCAAACATAAACACACATATACATAAATTAATTTATTTAAAAAAGAAAAAAAAAAAATCTCCCCAGAGAAAACGGGCAGGTGCTCAAGCCCCCTTTGATGTCTATGTGTGCACGTGCCTGCTGAAGACGACATGACGATTTTATCAGAACAAAATTATCTATTTCATAGTATTTTGTGGTGAGCTCTAGGGAGCAAACGTTAAGCATATTGAGTATTTTTAGCACTTACCAATAAATTTCATACTCGCAGGAGGGCATCTCTGCTTCTCCACTTTAATCTACCAATAAACAAAAACTGATATTTGACAACTTGTTCTATTAAAATGAATGTGCCTTTCAGTTTGCCCTTGTACTATATGGTATTAGTATCATTAGTCAGTACGCAGAGCTGGGTAGATTACTTACAAATTGTAATCCGTTACTGATTCTAAATTACATGACAAAAATTGTAGTTAGTAACATAATCCATTACATTACACATTTTAGATAATATAATCATACTACTTTTAGATTACTTTTGACCTATCTAGATTTTCGCATTGATTTAAATAGGATAATCTTGTACCATATTGATATAAAAATACAAAGAGTAAGAAAATAAATTACATTTTTGTTATCAACAACATGAAGTACATTAAACATTATATTATGACATTTCCCAAACTGGGTTTGTGAAGAAACTGCAGGGGGTTTATGGTTTTTTTAATGTGAATCAAAAGGAATCAAAATAAAATACTTAGTGAAAAAACGAAATATTTTATTTGTTTACCTGGATGTCATGTGAGATCCATGAACATGCAAATATGATACTTCTTTATTAAAATATTTATTTTAAAATCTCAGGGGTACTTCAAATAAAAATATATTAGTTGAAAGAGGATCAGGTGACAAAAAAGTTGGTGAATTTGTGCATTTTAATGTGTTTGTAAGACAAACGCCTTCCAAAGTATAGGCTAATACATGGTAAAATAAACCACTAAATGATAATTCAAATAAAAATGAATGTGTTCTTCAGTAGTTGATGCAATGTTGAAACACTTCTTAAACCTGAAATGATTTTGTATATCCACTGGTCAAATGCTGTGTAGCCCCCTGACTAATGTCTGATCTCTGTGTGAAAGTCCACAAAACTGGAAGACTTTCTATTTTAGAGAGGAAAATTCAAAAGATGAAAAAGAGAAATTAGGGAGGATCAATAAATTATGGATAAATAAATGTAAATAACATGTAATCATGTAATCCCTAAAAAAGTAACTGTAGTCTGATTATGAGTGTTTTAAAATGTAAAAAATTTAAGTACTTAATTTTTGGAATCTGATCGCGTAATCCAGATTACATGTACTACCCAGTTTTGTCAGTACGTTAAGTCTGACAACAACTGTTAATTTTTGAATTGTGAGTGAACGCGGATTTCCACATAACTAAAGCAATGCTGAGCTGTGGAGATTTTTAAATGTACTATACTAAAGTGCACCGAAACACCCTGAACACCGGTCGTACAGTGTCAATTATAAGTGTCAAATTTAAGACAATTATAACTCTAAATTTAGGGACTACAGCAGTACTGCTACAACTTTTTCCATAGTTTTATTGTGCAGTACAGCATCATTATCCTAAACTACTGCATAGAGTAATACAATTTATTTCTAATGCTGTTTCAGCAACAAATAAATACTGTATGCTCTTTGCAGATGACATGCAGTGCTGTGAAAAAAAGTGCACATTTTGCTTGTTTCTTTTTTATTTATTCATGATTAAATATCCACATCACTAGTTAACAATTAATCACAATGACCTCTTTCATACCAAAAAATACAACTTAAACCAGGGGAGAAGCATTAAATCCAATTTAGGACTGATGTCTGTAGTCCATTGTTGTCAGCATGCTCTTTTGGTGTGTTCTATGGGAAGTACACACATTGTGAGTCCTAACAGACACACTAGGGGGCTCTTTTGCTGCCTAATTCGAGTGCTCTATCTACTTTTAAACATGCCGATTAGTCTACCAGTTACAGTTAGTCTCATACAGATGTGCAGCATGGATATCCAAACAACATTCAAGGTCTATGTGTCAGGTGCAGTTTGTGGGAGGAATCATTGTTCCTGTGGTTACTGATTACCTCTAACCTCTCGACCCACTTTCTGCATCCTGTGTCAGGCTACTCAAGTCATTACCAGAATGCTGCGCCTTTTTAAACAGAAGGACATCCACAGAGTCCTTTGAGTTTTTCCATCCTTAGGCAAAATCAATCACACTCCTCCTCCTATTGATTACATTGTATTTAGTATGTGACCTGTGATGACAAAGAGAAAAAGTTACACACATAATATATATTCTTTGCTTCCTGAATACAATACATTTTAAAAACATTCTTGTTTGCCAGCCCTTTTTTTCAAAAAAAGGCAGACTCACTTAAAGAATAAAATACTGTCTGGAGAAATATTCATAGATGCAAAATTTTCACTTTGCTTCTCTATACAACCCAATCAAGAAGTGTTTTCCCCCTGCGGGGTATAAAGTGTGAAACGTGTATTTACAAAACTGCGTTGAGCGGACTGGTGCGGGGGATGTGAGAAGTGTACTAACAGTGTGAGAGTGTTCATTCATTATGGAAATGACAAAATAGAGCTGTCTGAAGGCATGAAAGGTTATGATCACTGTATCAAGAGTACAACACTGAAGTTTACTGGCACAGCCCCTGAACAGTACACACTAATCACAAAAGGAACTACAGACAGGACAGTTTGGCCAAGCGCAGCTGCTCTACACTAAACACACTTGCTCACACCCGTACAAACTGTATTTACAGACTGCTCTGTGAGATACAGGTACGTGTCTTGTATTTCTGAGTAACTGAGACTCTTTTTGAGGGGGTAAAATTTAAGAAAATGTGCTCAATCAATCTTATCGCTCTTGCTGTAGTATAAAACATCCATCATAAAGTGCATTTCAAATGCTCATCAGCTAATTATTTCATAGGATATTTGCATAATTTATTACTTCCTGGTCTCTGTTGTTCAGTTTTATGTGGGATTTTCTTTGATGTTATAACATTGCTACCATCAATGATCTACAATGACGTCATCGTAAAATACCAGGAAAAAATCGATTATTTCACAACATGTAGTGAATCAAACCCTGTATACAAACATAACCTTTTAACCAACAACAGCAAACTGTTTATTTTTTCTGCAGGCATTGTGCAGCTAAATATATCTAGAATAATATTACTACCAATAAAGTGCCCACAAATTCACTGTTAAACAGTGTCACTAGTCAAGAGTTTCAAAAAAAAGCAGCCCTACAATAGTAGGTTTGGAGAGTTTAAAACTGATATTCAGCTACTTTGTGAATAATACATCACTTGGTAAGAAAACCAAATAGCATTTGCTACTATGTTTGATTAAATAGTAATTTCTAAACAACAATTTATCAGTTGCCACTGAATAAATAATAGGGAAATGAATTGTATTGCAGTGCTTAATTAGGATACATGTACTGTTAATGTAATGGGCCCTCACATATGCCGGTTCATATGTTCAGTACAACAGCTGTTTACTTCTTGGATTTAGAGGTACAATTTTTAATTTACAGTTAGAATGATCTGGACCTTTGAGCAAATAATCATGACCTGTATACGGAGTGTAAACGCATTTCCTTTTTAACTTTCTGACATCTTTCTTTATCCATCTACATTTCTTCCCATCCTGTCTGTTTAGTTTGCATGCCACTTCCTTTTTCTCTTCCTGTATCATGCTGTAGTTTATGTGTGTCATGTGTTTTTGTGTCCTATTAGTGCACAAGATGCTTTGAGAGAAATGGAAAGTGGAAAATGTAGTCAGATGGTTAGACATCATAATGATACAACTCATCGTTACAGGAATTTACGCAAACACGATACAGCAAACTCACTGAAGATGTAAATATGCTATTGTTTGAACAACCTATATGTTTCAAATGATTAAGTGCTCATTTAAATACTGAGGGAGACCAGGGTTTATAATTCATGTGAGGTGGACAGGGTCAGTGGAGCAAAGGGAGCAGATGGATGGATGGCGGCTGATTCGTCCCTTTTGATTGGGATTTAAGACAGCCCCATATACTAACAATACAGGGAGCTTAACTGCCATAATATGATGTAATAAGCTACATCTCAAGTGAGTTCTGGGGTTCCCATTGGAGAACATCTACTGCCAGATAGATACAGACAGAAAAGAGGGTGTTGCCTCTAAATGTAGGTCTGTCTAAGGGATAGCACAGGCTCGTAGGAAGTCTAGAAGGAAACTCTGGTGCTGATGGGCAAAATGCACAAATGCTAAATTAACAAAAATGACAATATAAGCTACATGGCTCGAGCATCCATAACTCCATCTCCAACCATCTGGAGACTTCATCCCAAATCTAGCCTCAAACCAAACCCTGCATTCGAAAAGAAGCACTGTAAATTAAGCCAGAGCCGGGGTCTTCCCCAAAACATCTCACAGGTGCTCTCCCAACAAAGAAAAACTAAGAAAACTGTAAACAAAAGAAGTTAATGAGAAGATAGGTTTAAAGGGGCAGGCTGTGTTGAAATCAGAATCCTTCTCCTGCTAGTGTACTGGTTTGCACCCATCTCATAGCTGAGTGAATGGGACAAGCTGGGTTGAGTGTGAGGACATGGCGGACCCCAGAGAAACACTGAGAGAGGTGCTGCGATGTGGGTGGGGGTGGCTGCCACTCAGGGGGGACCAGGAGATGATTTTAGCGCCGTGGTCCGTGCGAGCTCGTGCATTCTCGCGGAAGTTCAGCTTGTAGGACTCAATCTGGTGGCAAATAAATGGAAAAGCTGTTAGGAAACAACATAAATAGCTGGGCATTCTACATTGCAATTCAAAATAGTTCACAAAAGAGTGAATCTAATCTGTTTCCAATATAAACCTGGTTTGTTCAGTATTTCGTACTTGAATTTGTAAATCGTGTAAAATTGTGTAAAATTTGTGAATCAGTAAAGCTGCATTGAAACTGCAATTTGGATCTTCAACTCGTTGGCCACCACTGAAGTCCATTATATGGAGAAAATTCCTGGAAGTTTTTCCTCAAAAAACTGAATTTCTTCGCGACTGAAGAAATAAATAAATTAACATCTTGGATGACATTGGGGTGAGTAAATTATCAGGAAATTTTCATTCTGGAAGTGAGCTACTCTTTTAAGAAGTCTTCATTTCCAAGAATGCGTTAATCAGAAAAGTTCTTTAAATTGTAATTCTGTAAATTCTTCTTCCATTTCAAGTCAAATTTCAGTTTAGCTTCCTGTAGGCTTTGGCCAATTCATTTCAAATTTCAACTCAAGTTCTTGAATGCTGATATACACAATATAATATATCTCTTCAGGTTTTTCTTTTTAAGGTGTCACATATAAGGGCTGAATATGCCTAGTTTGCACTTACTTGTCCCAGGGATGCGCTTCTCTAAGCCCTGGGAGTCCCGGGGCCCCTCTCCCAAAGAAGGTGCAGGCGCAGGAGAGTTCTCTTTCAGCCCATTCTCCTTTGCCCCATTGCCTGCCTGCACAGGTGGAGAGACAGCAGGGGGAGATGGGCTTCCCTCAGATTTCTGCTGAACCCCCTCAGCCTGGAAGCACAATTCAAAAGCAATGAGTTAAAGAGGTTGACGGAGAAAAACATGCATTTATGTGTGTGTGTAAGGGAAGTATATGAAAAACAAAAACCACTGTGTTCGTCCTAAAACGTTGTGTTAAAAGTGAACAAAATGGGCTAGTTGCACGTGGCCGCCATGCTGGTTTTCTTCTGGTTTACCTCTGGTTTTTCTAAATGCCAGTGCAGAGAGCCAGAGAAACTCAAATCTCAACTTTTATATACATTTACAGGATATATAATATCACTTAAAATACAAGTAAAATCTACATTTCTATCATTACTATACTATATACATTAATTGAGCCAGTGGCATTTGAAACTTACGTATGTTTAGCGTATGAAATACACTAATCTGTACTGTTCACGAAATAAAAGTTGCCTTGAACTCATGGTGTGTACACATACACAATGTCTTTTCCTTTTAGCAATTATGTAAATGTACAAATTATTGTAAATACACAAACAGGCTAAATAACTAAACAAATTAAAAAGTAAAACATTTCAGAACAATCTTTAGTTTATATTAGCCTATAAAAACAAGTAAATGTTATATTCCATCTTTAATTGCCTTGTGAGGCATAGGCTGCAGTTAATATTCATAAATATCTGTTTCTCAGTTCTGCACATCAATTTGTCCCATCAACATTTTCACAACATATTTTAAGATTTTACATTTACACCAGAGCCGATCCTCCCTATACGCAGAATACGCAAGCTGCGTAGGGCCCCCGAAACACCAGGGGGCCCCCTTGCTCTCAAAGATGTTTTAATTTTAGTTTCGTTTTTGAATTTGGCCAGCGGTTATGAAAACATGAATGATCATTTCTTTTAATGTAGTGCGCTGTCACACTCTCTACGTAAAAATCAGCCAAATCATATAACGTGAATGTCGTACAGTCTCTTGCTCTTACTAAAAAAAAAACCTAAAAAGCATACCGAGCCACGGAAGAGATACTGCTTCTCGAGCGCTTTCCGTGAGCGCGATTCGAGACGGAGTGAAACACCCCGTAGGTAGCCTAAATTATTTTTAGGCAGAGCTTCAGGAAAATGTAATATCAATAATGAAAGAGGGATGGGGGCATATTCCTAACAAGTAATATCCTCTTAAGCTATTTACTACCTTGCCATTGCCACCTCCTGGTTCATGGCTTACATTGTCCATTGATCCCACTTTGGCCTTGGCCTTGACATTTTGGGATTCAATCTTCACATCACCACCACCTGAGAGAGATCGATCATCATTCACATGGCTATTTATTGCATGCACTCGCAATGAGACTGCATTTACAGTAATAGGCAATATTAAAATTGATCCATCCCCTACCTGGCTTGTGCTTTATGTTGTCCTTGGATCCACATTTGGAGGTCACTTTGCTCAAGTCAACCTTTTTATTTAAAATCTGAACCTGCAGACCAGGAATAAAGTGCTGTTAGACTAAAGTGTCATTTGTTTCTGATAATGGATGTCCTAAGAGAAAAGAACATTCAAGACACATACAGTACTATATGTGTAACTCATTGCTGTTCTACGCGTCATATGATGAAAGTGTTAGCTCCTTTGCGCACAAAAAGTATTCTCGTAGCTTCATAAAATTACGGTTGAACCACTGATGTCACATGGACTATTTTAACGATGTCCTTAGTACCTTTGTGGGCCCTGAACATGTCAGTTGAGTTGCTGTCTATGCAGGGTCAGAGAGGTCTTGGATTTCATCAAAAATATCTTAATTTGTGTTCTGAAGATGAACGAAGGTCTTACGGGTTTGGAACGACATGAGGGTGAGTAATTAATGACAGAATTTTCATTTTTGTGTGAACTAACCCTTTAACACATTTTTATATAAGAGTTGTTAAGCCAATATGAAACTGTACACTTACATTTCCTCCACCAGGAACATGCTTGATATTGTCCTTGGAGCCACATCGGGAGGTGACATGGCTGAAGTCCAGCTTTTTGTGGACTATCTGAACCTAAACACAGCACAACAGCACAGACACATTGTCATAGGTTATTCTACAGTTACACATGCAAAACAGACTGACACAAAAGCTATAAAGGCTATGAGTGTGGTAAACAATGTTGTACTAACTGTAAATTAAAAGTAAAGAGTAGCACGATGCCACTGAAAATACAAAATCATCATGTTCATGTCAAGTAGTGTTGAATAATCAAGCTACTCATTTATTTGCAGCAAACAGTCATTTTCTCGCTTTTGTGTTTGAAGAAGCAAGTTGATTTCTGAACATTTTATATTAGATTCAAATGTTCATTGTCTGTTGTGCTGTTTGGTGGAGGATTTGTTTGTGTGACTCATATGTTTGTTTGGACAGAGTAACAGCAGGCCAGAACTCTTTGTCTGAGTCAGAGTGTGTTTTTCACAGCCTAAAGCTCACTTTATTGCGTTAATCTCAGGTAATGCCTAAACACTCAAGGGGCTGCAGTCTAACTGTTTCATTTGACCTGGAGTGACAGACCACTCCAGGAAAAGCAAATGTAATTTGGAGATAACTGCAATACTGCATAGTTCAAAGGCTGTGCCGAAAACTGATGAATTTCCTGAAAACAAAAACATGACCACGATGATTCTTTGAGCAGCAAAGAAACACCAGTAGCACTAAAGTCTACTTAGTTACTGACATGCAAAGCGCTATTAAACAATATGCATGGAACTGCATACATAACAGTGTTACAGACAGAGGCACAATTTCTCAAAACACATATTTGACATTGTGAAACAGCAGGAGGCTGTAGGTGATCTTGGAGGTAAAAAGAGTCATTTTAAATGCAGTGAAAAAAGTTTTTAACCATCTGCCAAAAATAGATGTTAAGCAAGACAATATAATAGAGGTTCTCAAGCTTTTTGACTCAAAGGCAATATTGTCTAATAAAATATTCAAAGGCTTATATTCTGTATAATATAATAATAACAACAGATCTATAACTATAATACATTATTAGCAATAATTAATCACAATTCACAATTCATTGTGTGATAACAGAAGTTTCAAGAAATTGAATTCAAAAAAGTTAATAGTTACTGATGGAAAGAAGAAATACGATTCCAGTTAAAATCTTGAGTTTATATTTATTTTATACATAATTTTACAAATTTTCAATCTTCCTGATGCCCCCTGGAAGTTTCTGAGGCCCTCTGGTTGAGAACCACTGATAATATAATATAATATAATATAATATAATATAATATAATATAATATAATATAATATAATGTGAATTGTAATATTTTGGAGACATTTTTGTCTTTAATATGTGTAAGTGTTAATATGTAAGAATATTTTGAAAAGAAATGTATAGTTACATTTTTCATTTCATGCTATATTAAGTTCCCCAAGAATAGCCACAGTCTCCTGTGTGAAAAGCTGCAAGAAAGGTGATATATAGCACATATTATATGCGCAGTGGGAAAGCATTTTTTTTTTCCTTAAAAGCAAAAGCAAGTATGACAATCCATTGTAAGGTAAGAAATTAATTGCACTACAGAGTGTTGATACTATTGCTGAGTCTGTACAACATGCAGTTGCGCTATTTTTAGATAGACGTGGTTAGTGCAGAGCTTAAGAAGCAGACTCTACGAATATTCCACAATGATCATGGGTGAAAAACTGAGAGACAGAATTGTGTGGTGTTAAATCCACAGAAGACATACAAAGACCAGGGTGCATTGCTCTAACAGCATTCTCTAACACATGTATGTGGACATGTTTATATACAACAACAACAACTGTGCCTGCATGTTTCCTTATCATTCAGAAAAACACTGTAACCTAATTTTAGTACACAAATTCTCTGTTATTAGGTGTTTTGTGAGTCTGTGTACAATTGTAAAAATGTAGGTTGCATAAACAAGTTTCTACAGGATCTGATGATCTTTGGAAAGACAGCGAGAGTAAGAGCAGAAAAGAGAGTGATATTGAGGCAGTGAGTCAGGGAGATGTCATTGGGAGGGACTCACTTTGCCCTGGCTGGTCTTTGGCAGAGCATCGGTCTTGCCCTGGGCTGCAGAGACCTGAGGAGACAAGCACCCCTTTAGTCAGTGCAGTGCAGGGAGGAGGTACAGAAAGCCCAGGGTCGAAGGTCTCAGAGAGGGAAGTATAGGATTTACCACAATAAGTGATTCAGTATGCTAAGGTTACTTTGGAATTTAAAAGAATCAACTGACAATTTGAGTGTCGTCAGTTGCACAGGGGTTAAAAAGTGTATTTAACTGTGTGTCTGTTCTATTAACTACAAAGCCAATTGAAACTTAAAGGGATAATTCACACAAAAATGAAAATTACCCCACGATTTACTCACCCTCAAGCCATCCTAGGTATATGACTTTTTTCTTTCAGACAAATACAATAAGAGTTATATTAAAAAATGACCTGGTTCTTCCAAGCTTTATGATGGCAGTGAATAGTGGTCAAGATTTTGAAGCAAAATAAAGTGCATAAATCCATCATAAAAAGCACTCCACACAGCTCCGTGGGGAGAATAAAGGCCTTCTGAAGTGAATCGATGCATTTGTGTAAGAATATCATCCATATTTCAGTATTTATAAACTGAAATCTCTAGTTTCTGCTGTCTTACAATAGTGCTGTCAAACAATTAATCGCGATTAATCGCATCCAAAACAAAAGTTTTTGTTTATATAATATATGTGTGTGTACTGTTTATATTTATTATGTATATATAAATACACACACACGTTTATATTTCAGAAAAATGTTTATGTTTATATATTAAATGTATTTATATATAAATTATGTGAATATAATTATATACATGTAAATACGTGTAAATAATTTCAAAATATAAACTGTAAGTGTGTGTGTGTTTATATATACATAATAAATATACACAGCACACACACATATATTATGTAAACAAAAACTGTTTTGTTTTGGATGCGATTAATCGCGATTAATCATTTGACAGCTTACACACATTCACGAGAGAGTGAACATTTCGGACTTTCATTGTACTGGCAAAAACATTCATCAAAACATCTTTTTGTGTTGCACAGAAGACAAAGTCATACAGGTTTAAAACAAAAAGATGCTGAGTAACGATGGCAATTTTTTCAGTTTTGGGTGAACCATTCATTTAAATATTGATGGAAAACCCAGAGAGCAAACATCATTCATTGAGGGTTTCGTAAAAAGACATTTTAATTTAAATGATGCATTGTGGCCTTAAGCTGACAGTCACCATCTGAATTACAGATGGTGTAAATATGGAAACAGCCAGTCCTAATGCATTGCGCTCTCTAGATCTTCCCTGAAAAGTGAAAACCCTTCCGGGAATCCTGTTACACAAGGTCTTTTTTATTTCAAAGAAATGGGGAAGGATAGGTGGCTGGGAGACGGCTATGGAAGACAGACAAATTCATTTTACAGATTCAGTAATAAAAAGTGGGAGCTTTGTTTTCCGTTGGCAGGTGGATGTCAATCACAGAACACTGTTGAAAGCCGTGCATCCATGAGCTCAGTCAAAACTGACAGTATCTTAAAGTTCTGATCAATCAAATGAATAACGGCATTTACATCGACCAGCAGTGACATGAGACGTACGTATGAGAAGCAACTATAACAAAATTTGAGATTTAATAATGTGTTTAATAGCAGCAATAGTGCAGAACATAAGCTTATGATCATGTGCTGCCAAATAATGCATCAAATTGAATCTAATTCTGTAAAGTAAGTGCAGTATCTATGTGTGTCTCTAAAGCCCAAATTATTTCATTCCTTGCGCACATGCAAATTCTCCTAGTTCTCTTTTGACTAGTCAACTCACCTTGCCTCCTCCAGGCTGGTACTTCATGTTATCGGTGGAACCGATCTTAGAACGGACGTTTTTTAGATCTGGCAGTGGTGCGTTGGTGGGCCGGACGTTTCGAGGGGCTCGAGGTACAGGAGGCTTCCTCTCTAGGGGAGTCTGCTTGGGTACGGGGGGCTTGGTGATGCGGGAGGGACGAGGGGTCTGGGTCCCATTGGTGGCTGCTGTGCTGGTGGCAGAAGGTGGTGTGCGAGTTGTTCGTGGAGTTGTTTTAACTGCAAAACAAAATGCAAGTCACTGTAGTAGCAACTAGCACAATCCAGGAGGTTTAATACAGTATGCATGAGAGGTCACAGACAGATAAATCTTGTTGTCATTGACCTCATGAATGTTTCTTCTTCCTAAGCCACTAGAAAAGTGCCAAGCCCTCATCTAAGTGACAAGGTTTTCGGCTGTTGTGTACACAGATCTAGAGAGGAGTTGAAGGCTCTATCAGTGTGATGTTTGCAGACAGGCCTCTGTGAGTAAGTCTATCCCTGACTATGTCAGCAGCTTCAGATATGATGACTAACAAATGCACTAGTCAGTGTGTATTAGCTCAGAACTGCTGTGTTTTCAGGAAACAGTAGAGGTAAACTTCTCACCCTGCTCTTAAAGCCCCCATCAGATCAGCATTCAGTAACAGCCACAGACAAGTAAGCACCTTTATATGCGCATAAGCACCTCTGCTGACCGCTGTAAAGAGGTCCACTTTTTAAATGCATTGGACTGTTGGTTTATTTAACCAGAATAGATTTAATTTCATGTAATGGTGGCTATTCAAGTCTCTGCTAATTGAAATGTTTGTCTTAATATTTTGATGACTTGTTTGTGGTATATTGGAAAAAAAGTTATTTGAACACACAGTTAAACACATTTTATATTACATCCAGTCACATAACCTTAAGATGGTATAATTATTCATATATTGCACATAAAAACGGTGAGAACTTTTGATATCTAATATTCCTGTCTGTCCTAAAGCAACTTCTGGAAGTTAAAATGCATTGGAATTTGTTAGTCTACTAGGGAATAAAGTTTTGTTTACAATGTACAACAATTCTGTAATAAGCCAAGAAATAAATAGTCACTGAATTGTCCAGTGCAAGTGCAACTAAAGCTAAACGAGAATCTTAACTCACATTTTGGTAGCAATTAAATTAAGCAATCTAGTACAATTTTATACTGTAATATTATTGCCAGGATGTAGTAGTAAATTTAATATACTATGTGTAATTTTATTTCTAACTGTATGTAAAATATTTTTCTGGATAAGCAAATTGTTGCATTCTCACCTGGTGTTGTCTTTGCACTTGTCTTTTTCACCTCTCCTGCTTGGTTTTCAGTCTTTGTAGCTGTGAAAACACAGAATCAAATTAAATTATGTAAATTTAAACGGCATTACATGATTGTCCTGACTTTAAATCACTGAATGCTTAACCTGAGCTCCTACAGACCTTAGTCATGGTAGTGCAATGAAAAGAATCAAAATGAAGCTGTGAGGGACAGAAATGCAAAGCACCGTTGGATTGTATTGTTTTTTTAGCAACTTGCCAATTGTTTGACTGATGAGATACCTTTACAAAATCTTTCAATAAACAAAAACTCAAAAAAAAAAAGTTTTGAAAATTATTTATGATCTAGGATCTTTATACTATGCATACAATTATAAAGACTGTAAGTATATGACTTGTTTTTATCATTGTAAAATGTAATTAATATACCCTGACTAAGTTCTATATGGTAGAATAACTCACCAGAGGAGCGTCGGGCAGAGGTGGTAGCTGGGGTGCTAGTGCCGTTTTTAGAGTTAGGAGCAGATGCAGCTTTAGCCTTTGGCACTGGAGGGCGACGCTGAGTTGCTGTCTCAGAAGACTGAAGAAAACAATAAGATGTCAGAATGCTGAACAACCTTGAACGAAAATGTGTTGAAGTCAAGAGGTTGATTAGATGAGTTACATACATAAGGATGGCGTAATGCTTGAGGGTGATTGTTCAGTTAAGGCAGAGTTTGACTACTTCAAATTTTGAAAAAAGAAATGTTTCATAACATGACCCAGACAAAAGATCTGATATCGGCCTTGATCAACTTTCAAGTGGATTTTGGTATATTGGGTATTGGTGTGGATCTTTGATATTGTATGTGATTGTAATTACTTTTTTTCTGTTTGTTTATTTGTTTAGGGAGCAAACCTTGAATTTTCTAATGCAACATGTTACTTAGCAGTCAATGAACTAAAATAAATCCTTTGTCCTGAATGAAAATGCAAAGCATATTACAATCTACTACTATTGCACTCTATTAAGATTTTCCCTTATATTAGTTGCTAACAAAAACTCCTTAACTAATGGAAAATTGTTGCTACCCACTCCATAGAAACATAAGGAGAAGAGATGAAATGAAGTTAAAAAGTAGAATGAATTATAGATCTACACCTACACCATGCATAAAAGTTGGAGAAAAAGTAATTTACAACCTGATCTGAACAGAGAGGCATATAATTAGCCCTGTCAAATTAATTGATATCTGACCTTGCGAAAATATTTAAGAGGCAAAACAAAAGTGCCCCTTGTATTTTATCCAATAGCCTAAAAACATGCCTCTCTCTTGAGATTTAGCTGGTGATAGAACATTGTGAGTTGACAATGACACAGGGCAAGCCATGGGCTGATTTTAAGGGAAGAGAGATGGGCACCAGAGAAAGTCGCAAATGGTCTCCCCTGTGGATTGTAGGCCGGGTGCCAAACCACAGATGAGGGAAATGGCATTAACTCACCTTGGCCTTAGTCTCAAGAGTAGATGTGGTGGTGGGGGTTTTCTTGGTGCCAGCAGTGGGGGTTGTTGCCTTGGGCATAGGGCTTTTTTTATTGGCAGAGTTGGTGGTGGGAGAGGTGCGTTTGGTGGCACCTGCACTGTCTCCAGTGGACAGCGAGTTTGGTCTTGCTGAGCTTTGTTTGGTTGACCCAACTGAAGGCTATATGCATGTATTTGCAAAAAGCACAAAAGAAAAACTAGATGCAAACATGGGAGCATGATAAAATCAAGGTAGCGCAACGGCTGTGCAAATCGCTCATAAATCATAAGTTGTGAGTTTGGGTAACTGATCTTTATTCTTTATAAAGATGCAAAAATGAGAGCAAACACCTCTTCTTCTCAAATGTGGCAGATATCAAATGAATGAACTCCCTTTGTTTTTCAGACTTACCTTGGCCTTACTATCCGGGCTGGTCACCTCCTTGCTCCCATTAGCTGTTGGAGACTTAGCAGGTCCTTTAGCAGCCGTCACATTCTTCTCAGGTTTGGCTGTCTTATCCACTTTTTCTCCATTGTCTTTCTTCTCCTCTTTCTCCTTGTTTGTCTTCTCAGGTTTGTCTACTTTCTCAATCTTCTCGTTTTTCTCAGCTTTATTATCTTGCTTCTCCTCTTTCTCAACTTTCTTCTCATCTTTGATGATTTGCTCACTCTTCTGAGTCTTATCCACACTGTCTGTTTTCTTGGTGATCTCATCTTTCTTGTCCAGGTGTTCAATCCTCTCTATCTTCTCAGGCTTGTCTTGCTTCTCAATTATGTTGATGTTTTCCATTTTCGGAGCAGTTTCCAACTTCTCCATTTTCTCTTTGGCTGTCTTATCTTCTTTCACTTTGAAAAGACAAAGTTGAAATTCCCATATTTAATCAAGGAAATGTGCATCTACAGTTATTATCTTTATCACTGTCATTATGATCAATGTACGTTTGTTCACACAAGGGTTTTGGTTGTGGCTTGTGTTAATATCCAAGATGTTTTGGGGACACAAATTAGCAGTAAGATACACGTTATGCCTCAGTCTCTGTACATTCTCACAATAAGAATGAAAGTAGAAGAGCATGAGGGGTCATGGAAAAGGTCACAGAAAGTGACAGTGCCTTGAGCGGACAGACAGAAAAGCACATTGTCAGCCTGGATGCCTTATGTAACTTGGCACCATTCACCCCACAAAGTGAAAAATCAATGGCCAATGGAAGACCAAAACACTAAAAACCGTGTGTGTGTGTGAGAGAGAGAGAGACAGAAAAAAACAACAAAGAAAGAAAGAAAGAAAGAAAGAAAGAAAGGACAGAAAGAAAGAGCACACTGTTCCTGAGAGAGGATGATAAATACTCATTGAAAGATCTGACAGGCCAACATAATGTCAAAAAACATCCAGTTTATTGTAATTATTATTATTTTGGCACTATTTAGGTAAAGCATATTTTTATTATATTTTTATACTGTGACTTTCTTTTTTTTATATTGAAATAAAGAACAAATCTAAGTCTGTTTCTTTTTTAATTAAATGAAATACCATTTTTAAGGTCTGTTTTGTCCTCTATACCAGGGCTCTATACCAGCTAGATTTTTTTTGACACTTTTTAATAACATTATAGAGGAATAAAATGCTTTTAATGGTTAAAAGATCATTAGTTAGAAAGTTAGAAATTTGTTAATAGTTAGAAATGTCAAGAGCATTTAGTATGTTTACAATTTATCTTCTCCACGACCCCCCTAGGGTACCTTCAGAGACCCTGGATGAAAACCATAACTCTTCCTCTGCAGCTCTTCGCACAGTTACAGATGGATAAATGGATGGTAATATGCCAAAGTGTATACGTGTGAAACGTGGGCTCATCTCAGTACAGCAAAAGCAAATTATGACAAAAGGACATCCAAAGGTTACTCTGTTGATATTTTTGTGTGTCCCTGCAGGCAGCCAGTGGCACGCACAGCAAATCTTATCCATCTTTCTGTCAATCTCATAACCGTATCTACAACCTCTGCATCTGGCAATCTGTCTTCATCAGGTGTGTTAATACACAAATATGCACAAACACAATAAAAACAGCATCTGCTGGAACATTTGAGGAAACTGTTCTAACAGTAAAATTTCTTTCAATAAACAAATCTTGAAAAGTGTTTTAAAATGTAGAAAATGCATACATGACAAGATATCAGCAAATTAAATCCCTTTAAGTTAACTTTTTGATCTAAGCTAAATAACAACCCTAAACCTTTCTCTTTTAGTAGCTGTGATCAATATAATTTGCAACAACAACCATCTATAACAGACCATCTTTGAGGGAAGGTTTGCTACAAAAACAAAATACACTACCATTCAAATGTTTGCGGTATGTAAGATTTTAAAAAATAATGAGACTTCTTTCATTCAGCAAGGACACATTAAATTGATCAAAATGACAGTAAATACTTTAACATTGTTACAAACCATTTCTATTTCAAATAAACGTTGATCTTTTGAGCTGTATATTCATCAAAGAATCCTGAAAATATATACCATTTTCACCAAAATATTAGGCAATTTTGATAATAAAGAAATGTTTCTTGAGCTCCATGTTATTCAAAAATATTTAAAAATATCTCAGGACCCCAGACTTTTGAATGGTTGTGTATGTTCAGCTCTGTCACACAGATAAACTGAATTACATCTGTTGATGCAAAGTCACAAGTACACAGGTAATCCAAGAACCAGAGATCTAGAGATCCAACAGATCCCCATCCTACACTGGCACACCACGGAAATCACAGCAGCTGATCTCACCTACCATTACAGACACCTTTAGGCTGAATGTCAGGGGATGAAACAGCATTTCCACTTCCCGATGGCTGTGGCGGTAACTGTATCCTTTCAGAACTCTGTGCCGCACCAACAGGCTGTTCTTTCTTTGCAGTAGGGGCTGATGGGATACTCATGGATGGGAGAACACTCTGTTTGTCCTCTACGGTGAAGTATTTGACAGCGGTCTGGGGTGGCGGCACATCCTTGCCTGGATATTTATCGGGCAGCTGAAGGCTAGCAGGCACTGTCAAGTGGGTACTGTCTGACATTGTGCGCTGGACCATTCGGTTTTGTTGCACGGGGGGTGACATGGGTGGGCGGGTTTCCGTTTTGCCCTCAACCTCGCCCTCCACATAGCTGTCATTCACCACGCCGATCACGCAATAATTCGGCGCGAGGCTTGTTTTCGAGATGCTGGGGGGTGGATCCCAATCGCTGTCTAAAGATGTCAAGACGCCACTCCTCGGTGAAGGTCCCGATGTCACCCCATTGGTGGAAAGGTCTTTCCCTGGAGACAGGGGTGATGGAGAGGACGAGACGCTTGTGGGACTTTCTGCTGCACTGCCCAAATTCTTCCCACCCCTGCTGCTCTGGTGACTGGTTACCCGTCGGTCTGCCTCCTGGCTGAGTGCTGTCGACTTGGTGGAAAGGTCCTGCTTGTCGTCCTCTAACAGTCTGGAGGATTGCAGACCGCCTGGCTGCCCCTGCTGCCAGTTCCTGCCCTGGGCAGCTGTTGACGATGCCAAGCCTGGCATGGAGGGTGGCACAGAGCACAGATCTCTGCACTCTGAGCGCTGGGATGACATCCTTATAGTCCTTGTCTCTCTAGATATATTTGTTCTGTATCAAGGTGTCTATCCGTCAGTAAACGGCATTGATTTAGATGAGTAAGTCTACAGCGCTGGTCTCTAAACCTCCCTCAATGCCGAGGCTGAGATGACTCTGCGTCTCTCTCCCAAATCCCCCTCCTCTCTCTCGTTCTCTCTCTCACCCTAATTCTGTCCGCACATTCCTTCCAAGTCTTCG
>JAFVLL020033986.1:0-61448 GCA_021397915.2 Tor tambroides
AGCGTCATTCCGCAAGGCAAGTCTTGTCTAGTCCAGCTGAAAGCTTTCGTTCCATTCTGAGGGAATCTAGTGGGATGGGGACAGTCACCATTCGTTTGACTTTGATGTATGCTAAGTCTGTCTGCCATGTCATATTTTCTTGATCTTAACAGTCTGGAAAAGAAACGTGTTTGTTATTCCACAACATAGTATTGCGTTTCTGACAGGGCCGTTACCATCATAGATATGCAGAACTTCATATTTAGTTTTGTGATCGATAAATATGACTTTTTCAATACTTGATTCAATACTTGAAAAAGTTCCCAGAGGTACGTTTTCGTCATGAGATCAGGTTGACAAAAAATGATGTTTCAAATATGTAAATATTCTTAAATCTGGATAAATTTACTTTATTTAATTTGTTTTTGTATTTTCTAAAATATCTGCCAATAGGGTAAGAAAAATGAACTTAATTCAAAGTTTTTATTCTTCTTACTTCTTTCGTTCTTAAGTTTTAATTTTTATATATTTTTTTTACATAAGTGTTTATATTTACATCCTTTTGCTTTTTAAAGTAAATGTATCTTGTTTTAAGAATGTTAAGAGATTTTACTAAAAAAAGGCAAAAATACTAAAATCCTTTTTGCAGTGTCTGTGGTTAGACCATTAATAGGTTACATTTATCCTAGCATTTATGATATCAGCTTTGTAAATGGTGTACATTGTCCCCACAATGTAAAAAAGTCACTGTGTAGTAATAAAATGGTGTTGTTATTGTGGTAGACATGTCATTATCATCTACAGTACATGTTGGATTAGTTCACAAGCAATTACATCTGTTGTTTATTAGGCCTCTTGTTGACTTGTAGTTGAAGTATGTAATTAAGCACTCAAGTTTCCTCCCAATGGAGGAAGGAGAACTTATTTTGCCTCTGACTAGAGACGTTTTTGAGTCTCAAGTTCAAGTCTGCAGTCTTCAAACCTAATCCTTATAATTACTCACCATGGTATGGCAACAAAGTTGGACTTTGCTTCCTTTCACAGACTGATCCACATACCGCCGTTAAAACATGACGATCTCAAAGCACACCAACATCATATGGCATTATTTTTGACCTCAATATGTGAGGAAATAACATATCAAAATATCTCCTGGGCATCATAGTTTGTAGCACTGGAGCTTGAGCAAGATAACCAGTCCTGTACTCTAGTTCTGGACTTATCATCTTGGGAGATACTCCTTTGGCAAGCCAGAATGGTTGCTGGCTCTGAGGGCCTGGTCCACAGTGCTGATGTATCCATCAATCAGCCGTTTCATATCTGGGGTGAAGGGGTCAAAGGTGGGCCGTCGCGCACCTGAACGTTTGAAGTGGCCATCCTTGTTGCACTCAGCACATAGGAGCTGCTCTTCACTGACACTGGTATTGAGGAAGGAAGTGATGGATCGTAATGTGGGTACCAGTGACTCCTGCAACTCCTCATAATGCACCACCAGAAGTTTCTTTCCATAACGCAGCCAGTCCAACACGTGAGAAGCCCACCAGGAGGCATAACTACCCACAAATTCGGGCCACTCTAGAAGGAGGAGAAAGTAGGACAGTTAGAAAAAGTATGTAAAGGATTCGCACTATGGGCCAGATTTACTAACAGCTTGCGCCAGCACAAATTGTCTTTTGCCATTAAAATAGTACTGTCAGGATATACTAAAGACGCGCAGTGAAGAATTAGCGCTGAAATGGTGTGGACGCAGTTGTTTTTGAGCTTCACTTTATTGAATATGCATTTGTAGGAGTTTCCCTTTCAGACGCAAAATTTATGGGAGGAGAGTATTAAAATGAATCATGCAACGTGATTTTCTAACCAATCAAATTATTGGTATTTGCGCCATTATTTAACGCCCCAAAAAGCATGTCATAAAGCAAGCACTAATTTGAGCTTCTTTTGGTAGATTGGGCTGGTCATTATGGAAATGATCTGGCTGCTTCTGTGTTCTTTAATGTGCGCATTGAATTTTCGCAGAATTTTCCCCTCCCATCGGCGCTTTTATGGAATTGAGCTCTAACGCTAATTTGCCCTGTTTAGTAAATCTGGCCCTATATGTTACCAGCTAAATAATCCCACTGTCAATAAAAGTATTGTATTTTATTGTTATTTGTTTGTATTTATGAACAATTTTACCTTCCATTGTTCATAAGTGGACAACTTATAACTGAATATAAATTATTTTAATGAATACTAAAACTAATATTTGTATATGCAACAAGTTAATTCCAGCATCACAATGTACAGTATGGATATTATAATATTTGTTATAGTATATTGTAATTATTGTTTTGTTATAATTTATAATGTTTTATTACTTATTGTTTTATTAGTTTATTAGATGTTATTTTATTGTATTTATTTTGTAATTTGATTTGTATATTATGTTCATTTGAGAGATGTGTGGATAGATAGATTAATAGAATAGAAAAAATAAAATTAAACCTAAATAGTAATATTTAAAAAGAACAAAAATTAATGACAAAATTAACAAAATTACTAAAACACATAACAAATTTATAAAAAATTACACTAAAATATAAAAAATGAAAGTTATTATATTAAAATTAGTCATTTTAATAAAAACTATAATAGTATATTAAAAAAGTACTAAAATAACACTGACATAAAGTGTCAGAGAACAGCTTAACTTATACTGTACTCATAATACCTTTGCTCTTCCAGTGCTGATCAGAAGCATAACCAAGATGCCCGGCGCACTTGCGGTTGAACTCAGCCATGAGTGAGCGGTAGGGGTTTCTTATCAAAAGTATTGCTGAGTCATACATCTCTATATCCCGCTGGCCGCTCTCATGTGTCTTCACACAGATGGTTCTTCCACTCTTCCAGTAATCTTTCTCACCCTTGAAGCCTGCACAGTTGGGAGGAGAAAAGGATTAGAATATACAGCCAACTGCATGTGGAGACCGCTCAGTGTCGCCTCTGAATCCAAACACATACGTTCCAAAAACTGCATCAAAAATGGTGTTAGTCCAGGCATGGGCTCCATGGCCCCCCTCAGGCAAATGTGTCAGGTTCTGTGATGGATTTGAAAAGGCACTCTGACTTTCAAGGCAGGTCAAGTTCTTTAATGATAGAAGAAAAAAATGCTCAGTAAAGTTTGGCATTTGAAAGAAAAGAGAAGGTCAGCTATGCCCAAATGCACATTATCAAGCGATCTCAAATAGCTGCATGGCAGGAGCTGAAGAAAAAGAAGAAAAATGTTGAGAAACTGCTCTGCTGTTTTTAATAAATCATTCCAAAAGACTCACAAACTACTCTGGAGTTACTGTTTAAATCACTCCAAACTTCTTCTCATTCTTCTAAAATATATATACAGTGCCCTCCATAAGTACTGGAACAGTAAAGACAAAATTGCTCTGTTGGCTGTGTAGTCAAGACATTTGCAAATATGATTAAAAGATGAATATGAGACAAAACTACACAATGTCACATTTTATTATTAGCCGTTTCAACACATACATATTTTACCAAATAAAAAGAACAGCACTTTTAGAATTCATCCCACTCATTGATGTGAGCATAAGTATTGGGACAGTTGAACATAAGGGAGATATAAAAGATTAAAGCTATTATTTAGTTGCAGATCCCTTGCGCACAATCACAGCAGTGAGTCTGTGACCCATAGACATCACCAGACTCTTGGTCTCATTCTTTGAAATACTTTTCCCAGCCTTTAATGCAGCCAATTCCAATTGTTGCTGGTTTTGGGGAGTTTCTGCCTTTACTCTCCTCTTCAACTGGTGAAATTCATGTTCAATCGGATTTAAATCTGGAGATTGCCCAAGTCAATCTAAGACTTTCCATTTCTTTGCCCTGATAAACTCCTTGACTGAACTGGCAGGGTATTTTGGGTCATTGTCCTGATCCAATATGAAGTGCTTCCCAATGAATTGCATTTTCTTGAATATTGGTGGGCAAGATGGTTTTGTACCCTTTCAAATTCATTCTGCTACTGTCATCATACATTGTCATCATTAAAATTGAGAGGGTCTGTTCCAGAGACAGCCATGCATGCCCATGCCATGACACCACCTCCACCATGCTTTACAGATGAGACTGTATACTTGGGATCATTTGCACTTCACTTTTTCTCCACATTTTTGCTTTCCCATCACTCATCTTTTCACATCACTCATCGGTCCATAAACTCAGTTCTAAAACTCTACTGGCTCACCTTTGTGCTTTTTTGCAAACTCGAATCTTGTCTTTCTGTTTTTGGTGCTGGTCAGAGGTTTGCATCTTGCTGTGTAGCATCTGTAAGTCTGTGTCAAAGTCTCCTGAGGACAGTAGATTGTCAGTGCATCACCCCAGCTTTCTGGAGGTTGTTGGTGATTTTTACAGACACAGCTTTTATGATTTGTCTGTCATCAACTACTGTTATTTTTCTCAGCCGATCAGGTCGTTGTTGGTTGCTGGTGTCGCTGGTGGTTTCCAGACTCTTGATTTCTCCATGCCCTTTGTTTTAGCTATAGCTCTAATTGAGTTCGTCCTTTTCTTTTAGCATCCAAATTGCTTGCTTTCCTCTCAAAGTCAGCTCCTTCGTCTTCATCCTGGTTTGTGTGTCGTCATCATCGAATGCAAGACTCAGAATGCAGAAGTAATGGATATAACTGATACGACATATTCCCTGCTTTTAATAACTAAATAATTAATGCAACAGGACACAGCTGATCACTTAGAAAGACCCGTGAAGCATCTGTTCCAATACTTATGCTCACATCAGATAGGGGGATGAAACTCTAAAAGTGCTGGAACTTCTTAGCTGGTAAAACATCTATGTGTTGAATCACCCAATAATAAAATGTGACATTCTGTAGTTTTGTCTCATATTCATTTTTTAATCATATTTGTAAATGTCTTGACTCCACAGCCAACAGAGCAATTTTGTCTTTACTGTTTCAATACATTTGGAGGGCACTGTATATATATATATATATCGCTACCCAGTCCTAATGATAATGGCACTGTTTGGTGCAGTATGTGCTTAGTAATTCAATTAATGCCATGACATTGTGGTGGCAGTTTAAACTTTGGTTAAATGCCAACTTTCCATTAGAGACATCAGCCTGTTTATGTGCAAAAAGTTAGCAATGATGATAAATTCATCCCATCCAATGTCTGTGCAATAATATTTTTCAGAGTGACTTGATTTGCATTCATCAAAGATGCCTGCAAGCTTTTAAAATTGTAAAATTTATGATCACTGATAGAGTGGTGCTACTGTTACCTCTATTGTAGAGAGTGCCATCAAAGTAGTAACTGCCTGTGTAGTAGCCTGTGGCAAGCTCGATCAGGTGCCTCACCCAGGTGTTCCCCGCACCAGGAAAACTGGACAGAGCCACCAGTGAGCTGGACTTCTCAGGTAGAAACTTCTTCTCTGTGCATCTGGAATCTGGACAAAAAAAATGTATTTGGCACTTAGAGAAGGTAAGTTACTATAAAACAAATATTTTCAGCCAGGCAGTTCTATTGCATTTGTTCATTAAAAAAAATAACAAAATAATTTCTCAAAGGGTTATGTAACAAAAATATAGAATTTGTCTTAATCTTTAGAAATGAATTAATTTTAAGAACTACATAAACTGTGTTTTTGTAACAGTGCTGTTTTTTATTTATTGATTGATTTTTGGCTGTGTAGCACCTACACTCTGCATAGCCTTCCGAAGGATCCCAATGTTAGGTAAGAATAGCTAAAGTTTATTTTTAACAACAATTGTTAAAAATTTTCTTTCTTGTGTTAACATATCTCCTATTGAAACAGGAAGTCTGGGGAATGACAGCTCGATTAAACCAGTAAGCATAAAATCAAGCTAGTTAATTGCAGGTGGTACTAGACGGAGAAAACATTTGATAAATTTGGTCCATTAAATTATGACTGTTTATACGTATTAAGATATGTTATTAAACACAGCAACTGTTCCTTCAATTACAATGCATATACTACTGTTCAAAAGTTTGAGGTCAGTAACATTTTTTATTTTATTGGAAAGAAAGAAATTAATACTTCTATTCAGCAAGGATGCATTTAATTGATCAAAAAGGACATTAATTTAGGACATAAATTTAGCTTTGCCATCTCAGGAATAAGTCACATTTTAAAATCTATTACAAGTTATTTTAAACTAATAATATTTCACAATATTACTGTATTTACTGTAATTAATTTATTCACTCATACATTCATTCGTTTATTAATTCATTCCCCTCACAATAAAAGCACTCAGTAGAAAGCACTCATAACTAGTTAGCTACCAAATCCGCCCACAAAGACACAAGCTGTTGAAGATATTTACTTTTAGTCTTGCTTATTATTTTTCAAGCAGTCTCAAGTCTCAGATATATGGGTACTTTATAGATATGCAGGTACCCTTAGGCTATTACGTGTTGCTGGAAAGTTTAGCTTTGCCAGGCATACCTAAAAAGGTGTTATTCACTTTTACATTCTTTCATGACTTCCTAAAGAAAAATCTTGGAATTGAAGGAGCAGGCAGCCTGTTTAATTCTAGCATACATCTCGAGGCTGAGCTCTATGTGAGAAGAATAAACTGCCCGTGTGGGGAAATGTGAGCACAGAGGTAATTATTAAGACCAGTGAGAAGGTTTCCACAGAGTCTTACCTTGAACAGGTGTCTGATAAACCTGGAGGAAGAGCTGATGGGAACCCTGGATAGACAGACTGCTGTCTTCCACAGCACAGAGCTCCTCTTTCACCGGCTCGTGAAGATTGAAGCGAGGGGTGGCATAGCCACAGAAACAGTCAGGCTTCCTGACCAAGGCCAGAGGAAACTCCTGATAAGAGAGAGTAAATATGTGCATGAATGACACCAAGAGCCGACCTCTACATCTCTCAATCCATACTTCAAATTACAACTATTTTGAGTTATCATTATCTGAAAAACGTTCTCAAGCAGTGCAATTAGATTCTCAGCTAAAAACGAGGATGAATCAATTGACCATGTTGCCAGAGTGCAACAAAGCATGACCATCTGATAGAAAGGGCTCAAATTATACCACAATCAAGGAGATAATTCTGCGCAGAAGATTGATTACAGAACGAATTTGTGCTCTCTGGGGACGCATTAAAGTTTAAACAAGCAGATTGTGTTCAGAACAGTGGGAAAATACATCAGAACTACAGCAGACCATATCCAATCCACATGAATCTAGTGTTGATACAGTCAAGAAAGTCAAACCCGATCCATGCAGGTCTCGATGCACCACTGGGAGGTGAGGTTGGGCTGGATGGCATGAGTCAGGGAAGCTGCTGTTGTGTTGTCAGGTTTTTTGAAGCAGCCTCGGTAGCGCACGTTTCTGTCTGAAGGCAGAGGAGAATGGAGAACATTGCTGATTGACAGGAGAAAAATAGTGTAGGAACAAGATTTTGTGGCAACACTCAATTCATTGCTCTAAGGTTTGGAATGCCACAGTGAATGCGTAATTAAGTATAAGATGAAGAAAAAAAACTCATAGACCTTCAAAGAAATATCAAACAGTTCAAGAAATCAGGCTGTATGGGTAATGAGTGAACCGCAATGAAGCCACATTTCACAGAAATAGGAAACTGTGCTATCTAATATGAATTTTTTTTTTTTTTTTTCCCAAGTTGCTTCAGCTTTTTCCAAACCCTTTTCAGGCACTGCTGCATGTTTCTTTTAGCCGGTGCTTTTGAATGTAAGGAAAGGAATGAAAATGATGAAACTCGATGTGCTTTAAACTGACATTTTGATTTTGAGCTTTCCCATGATAGCAGATGTACAGTACACAACATAAATATTAATAATAATATGTTTAGTGGATATACACTACCATTCAAAAGATTTTTGGATGTTTTTGAAAATAAGTCTTTTATCCTCACCAATGCTTCTTTTATTTGATCAGAAAACAGTAAAAACAGTAACACTGTGAAATATTATTACAATTTAAAATAGCTGTTTTCTATTTGAATATATTTTAAGATGCTATTTATTCCTGTGATGGCAAAGCTTTTCAGTGTCACATGATCCTTCAGAAATCATTCAAATACGATACTCAAGAAACATTTCTTATGATCAATGTTGAAAACAGCTGTGCTGCTACATTTTTCAGGATTCTCTCGTGAATAAATAGAAAATTCAAAAAGGAAAGCATTTACTTGAAATACAAATCTTTTGCAATATTATGAATGTCTTTACTGTCACTTTTGATCAGTTTAATGCATAATAATATGTTTATTATTTATACTGTGCTTTCCAAAACTCATTGTAACAAAACATTTTTAAAAATTGTAATGACTAAAAACCAGTTATTTGGTATCATTGAGATACTATAATATTTTGAATACTGAATATTTTTATATTTTCCATTTTCATTCCAGTTAAAGTTTTATGTCTATATATATTTTTTTATTCATTTTTAATTTCAGTTTTAATTTTAGTTATTTTAGTACATCAAGTTTTGTTTCAGTTTTTGTTTTTTGATTTTATTTTACAATCGTTTACGGTTTTAGTTACAGCTTTAGTTAACTAGAAGAACCCTGCCTAGATCAAACTATATATTTCTGCATCATTATATAACTATAATAAATGTGTATTCTGTATATAAATCTTTCCACAGCTAATATGCATCTACCATTAACTCGAAATAACTGCCTACAGTGAACAAGCCCAGTGCAGAAACAGATTCACCTCATCGACAAACACCGGATGTGAGTGGATACTGTGTTTTAAGGCGTTTGTATCTGCATTAGCAAGTGTGCTCAGGGCCTTCATGACACTTTGTCACCTCTGCAGGGTAAACAAGCACTCTGTAACCGAAACCCCAGGGCTTTTGTTTGCCTCTCCAAATAAATGAAGAGGCCCTGCAGACCGCCGTTTGCTTTTGAAGCAATCATATGATTCTTTGTGAGGGCCATAAATGAGACACAGCTGCATGAAAACAAACAAAGCACTATTAAAACATAGCGCAGAGGAGCACCGCAGGCCTCGGGTGAGTCTCTGAACTTCTTACTAAGACTGTTCAACTATAACAAAACAAGTCAGACCACGGTCACCGACAAAGGTGTGGAAAAATGATTTTTGCAGAATATTGCGCAGAGAATATTTTCACACAAAAATAGGCTATATATTATAAGCTATAGACTTCTTTTAGATTTTATTTAATAATTACAAAAAGAAAATTAAATTCTTCAATAATTTTGGGGAATATCTAACTAAAATTATATAAAGTTATATTATATAAATGATATAAAATTATGCATTTGGAAGATTCTGTTTTCCAGTTCAGCCATACCATTATAATTTGAAAAGGTAAATTGAGCAGACTCCTTTTTCTCAGACTGAGAGGGAACTTTATTGTGTCACAACTCATTAAAGAGTGTCACTGAAGAAATTTAAAGAGTTACAGTTGCCCCAGGTGTCCCCTTCACATTTATGATTTTTAGCATATGTTAGCATAATAATTAAAACAATCATTTAGAGACCTCTTTATGGCTTTTCTGTTGCATAACATAAACATCTTAAAAGCAACAGATCCCTCTTAACAAGACATTATTATCTGGTACAATGGATAGCATTTTCAATTTAGGCCACAAAACATATGGTTAGTGCTTAATAGCTGTGTCTGTGAGTGTTGTGCTGGGCCGAATCCAGTTGGCCTGAAACTGCAGAGGGACACTGGGTCAGAACACCAAGGTCCAACAGCATGTGGAAGAGACTGATGAAGGAACCCATTTCAAACATATGGCCACATCAAAGCTCCACTGCCAGACAGTGGATTACCTGCAGAAACAGTGCTGCTTTTATCCAAAGCATTACAAACAAATGTAATGCTTTGTAATGTAATTACAAACATTCATGGAGATTTTTTTTTTATTTACTTATTTTTATCTAGTTAACTGCAGAGGTGAGTTACTACAAATCTGTGCCAGAGAGCAGTATATTAGTTTTTAAGACTTACATATGCATTTTTGCATGTTTGTATGACTAATATTTATTCTCTTTCAGAATACTCTTTGCTTCCCAATGGACTGGTAACGCCATGCATCACCGGGTGAGAAGTGCTGCCCTGCAAAAAGGTAAACTTATTTCAAGCACTCACATCTCCGCTGGCCAGGAAGAACCTCCTCCACCTTGTAAACGGACAGACGGGACACACCTCCACAGATGGTGCCCTTCTCGCCTTTGCAGTCCAATTTACACTCCTCCTCTTTCATCCGAGCGCTTGTGATGCGGTTGCCACAGTAACACTCAGACCCATATTCAAGGCCAGCGAACTGGTACCCGCTGTATTAAACAAAACATTCAAAATCTAAATATACTCACAAAATACCGGCCGACACGGATGAATAACATGGATATTTATAGCAAGCAAAAACTCTTTAATTTCTTAATGCAAAACAATATTACATTTGTCATGATAAAATAAATGTTAATGCAAATGTTAACTAATGTTTTCAAATGATGTAATGGTTGCTTTTTATAATATTCTAACAACTTAGTAGGTGTAATATAATAAAGTTTTGAATTGTGTATAAAAAGAAACAGCCATTCGTAAGTTGATGGTTTTTTCCCCCTTGTTTCAGCATCCTAACCAACTTGACCTAGCAACACTGACTCAACCAATGGCATCAGTTGGGGGCGGGGCTGTCTGTTTTGACAGCCAATGGTAAACAGGGTAAGTGTTTGGGAAACCTTTTAGAAAACAATCAATATTTTGGCCACATCAAAGCTCCACAGCCAGACTATGAAAAAAGTCCATCCCTTGTTGTCCTTTCACATCAAAAACCACCAACATATTTGTTTAGAACTGTCTTGGACTGTCACTTGTAAACAGTGCTTCATCTGTGCATATTTGTCTCTAAATCAGATGAAACAACTTATTCACTGGAGAAAGCAATATTATTTGAAGTTTGAGGTTAAAAAATCTTGATGAATTTGTTTAGTACAAACATACAGATTTTCATTTCACAAGATGTTAACTGATGGGCGGGAGTTGTGTGGATTTCTGTGATGCTTTTATCTGCTGTTTGGACTCTCATTCTGACGGCACCCATTCACTGCAGAGGATCCATTAGTGAGCAATTGATGTAATGCTAAATTTCTCCAAATCTGTTATAATTAAAAAAAACATCTGATGACCTAAAGGTAAGTAAATATTCAGCAAATTTTCATTTTTGGGTGAACTGCATGTCTGTGCATTCTTTGGTTCTCCCAGAAAAGCCCATACTTTTTTTTTACACTCTTTAAAAAAACAGACCTAGTAGGGATTCTGCTAAACCACCAGCATCTCTCTTTTCATCCCTGCCTGTGAGATCAAGGGGGTTAACAGCTGGTGAGTGGCCAGCTTGCTGAGCCAAACATCTGTTTCACCATTTCCACACCCTGTGGTGCTAGCCTAAGCCACTTTGTAGAGGCAGCCCTTCTCAGGGTGCCATTGCGGACCACCTGGCCAGCTATGTCACAGTAACAAGCCTGTCCAGGAAGCACCTGCATTCACCTCCATCAGTAAATGGGGACCTATACAGACTTCTGGTTCTGTGACATTGACAGCAAGTTGTTTAACGGTTAAACAAGACGATCTTCTTCCATCTCGAAGCTTTTGTCCTTTGGCCCTCTTGACTCTTTTTGGAGATTGCAAAAAGGCGCAGCACGATTCCATTCAAGCATGTTGGTGTAGAGCTCAACAGGTATTAGCTTGAGCCCCTCTGCAAATTGTTTCTCTGATCCTCTGCTTGAAATGTGGCATTGGCACTGCCATAGCAACCCAGCCAGGGACATTTCCACTGTTAATCTGTGCTCTGAATTAATCACTCAGTCTGAGCAGACTTGTACCTGCAGACACAGAACAGGAGAACATTTTTTCCCTGTCCCTATCTGTAGATGATAACACTGGGCTGGAATGTCAGATCCTTTACAGCCTGAGCAGTCATAGAGTAATAACGAAAACATTTTCTTAGATATAAATATGTTCCATAAATATGACATCCTGTTATTTATTTTTACGGCATTAGAGGCTGATCCCATGTTTACTTTTAGATTTGTTTTAAAATTAGGACTTTTTGATTGAAAAAAGATTTGACAAATCAAAAGTGACATTAAAGATATTTATAATGTTAAAAAGACTTTAAACTTTCTATTTATCACAAATATTAAGCAGCATAACTGTTTTCAGCATCAACAGATGTTTAAAATTGTTTAAATATTACTGATTTTATTGTATTTTAATCAAATAAACGCAGCCTTGGTAAGCATAAGAGACTTCTTTAAAAAATATTTTAAAAATCTTACTGACCCTGAAGTTTTAAATGGTAGTGTATATTTAATATAAAATTAACCTAGCATGAAAAGTAGCTCGTCAAATGTCTATATGCCACTTAAAATAGTATTTTTGGTCTTTATTTAGGCTTTGCAACTCCGTTATCCTTTCTGAAGTTTTCTAAATTATAAAATCACATCATTTAGTCATTAATTATTTAATTTAACAAATTGTAACAGAATGGCAAAAGTCTGAATGGCAAAATTGAATTTTAAAGTGTAAATTAAATATTAAATGATACTAATTCTGAGGCTGATAATTATTTTTCAGAACATTTTCCTGCTGTACCTGCTTGCACTGGTCATTTGAAGTAACTAAAACTATGGATTTTCAAGTTTGTTTGATCTTTGTACAGTTTATACAGACCATCTATCTAGCTGTAATGCAAGGACATAATATTGTCTTCAAGTTGTCAACACTGTTAATTATAATTATATGATTTTCTTCTTCATAGGAAATGACTATGTCAGCGTGAACAGAAGATCATCTTTAGCACATGTTAGGTTTCATGTTTTCTAATGGACTATTTAGATTCCCCCTGAACATTGCAAATGTCACCCAAGTAATTAAATAAGCTCAGAAACGTTGGGGGTAATTACAGGAGGTCAGTCTGCCTCACACTTGTTCTCTGGTGGTCAATTATCCGCTAGCCTAAGAACTTGAGAAAGTGTATACTCCATCATGGCAGATAGATGTTTCTCCTCCAGCATTAGCGGAGTCCAGGTCCAGAGCCGCGCTCCAATAATTGGGCCTGATCCAATTCCCAGCATGAGCTCAGCCAGCTGGCACAGGGATGCACACTGCATGTTCTTTTCCCTAAACACTGTTTCATTATTTCTTGATCTAAGATGAGCACAGAGGAGCCTCCAGGCAACAGATGTCCATCTGCTTTTAGTGGCTCCGTGATTAAAACAAAAGCTGTGTGTATTTGAGTATACTGTATATTAATCACATACCTTTCTGTGCAGGTGTCCTGACACAAGGTGCTGGTCATTTTCCGGAAGTCATAAAACACCATCCCTTTGAGCGCCCGGTCCTTGGCGTCATCCAGAAAGCAGCCGATGTACGTGCCTGGGCGGAGAATAACAGTCACATCAGAAATTCAGAACGTGACCTTTTCTGTGCAAACAGATGGGAAGATTCCGCAGCACAGCTTGGAATCCAGATAATTGAGAAAATAAACCAATTATCATAAACAACCAATTTGTCATTCTGAAAAGCACACAGCTCATTTAGCACCGAGTTTCACCTTTGTGTCGGATTTTTCTTTTCGGAAGAACTTTATCCACTCTGGATGCTTCCTGCTCGGACATGAGGCTGTGGAACCAGCGACGTCTCAGATATCGGATCTCCTGGTTTCGTGAGATCAGCCATTGCGGTCCAGCGTTGTCTTCGGTCAAAACGCTCTGGTATCCCATCCCCTTTCCGGTGAGCCGAGCTCCCATTATTCCATAACTTGTCCGGAGGGCAGGTGCCTCCAGGGCCCTGGGAGGAGATGGCAAAGAGGGCATTGGAAAGTAACTGCTCGTCCCACGCTGTGACACCACCAATCCATGTCTCTGCAGAAGGAGGACACTTCCAGCCATAATGTATGCGACACCGAGGAACAAGAAGAGCAGCTGAGTCCGTCGCAAGAAGCGCTGAAGCCTGTAGAAGGGCTTTGCCATGTTGCCCTCCTTCCAGGTTAGTGAAAAAAAACCTTGAGTCTACGAATTCATGCTGCCATTGTTCCAACAAAAAAAGGCAGAGACCTATTCCAGGTGCTTCATTCTCTAGCAAGCTCTACCAGTGATACCTTATTCACATTCTGTTTAAAAACTCTTTGAGCGCAAAATTCCTCCGGCAAAATGTCCCGCCGTTTACCTGTGAGAGGATTAAGTGAAAACTTGACTGTGGCGTTACATCCCCTTGATGACAGAAGTACTTGTGGCAGAATGTACTCAGAGCTCTTACGGCTCAAAGACTTCGGGGAACCTGGTGGGAAAATAGAAAGCAGTTAGACGGAAGTCGAAGCACATCTTTCACTTTTTTATTCTCAGGGATAGACCGGAGTGCTAGAGACAAGAAAGAAATATAGAGAGAGTGTGTGGCAGTTATTCTGGTAGTATGTCTCCATTAAGAGGAGAGAGCAGGCCTCGCTGGCTGGAGAAGCATTACCTGTTTGTGCTCCTGTCTGTCTTTATGAGTGCACAGCAGATGTGAAAAGTCTAAGAGGGTACACTACAGTCCCCTAATCGAGGTGCAAGCTACGGGAGGGCTGGGGTTAGGGGTCTGAAAGTCCAAAAGGAAAGAGATTTTTAAAAGTCTGTGTGTGTGCATATGTGGGAAAGTTGTTTCAGAAGAGCAGCATTTTGCTACAAAAGCAATTTTCTTTGCTTTTTTATTGGAATACTTTTTTTTTAATGGAATACATTTCCGTTCAAAAGTTTGAGGTCAGTAGTTTTTTGTTTTTTTTAAATCGATCAAAAGTGACAGTTATAATGATTATAATGTAAAAGACATTTATAATGTTAGAAGATATTTCTGTTTCAAATAAATGCTGTTCTTTTGAATTTCTAACCAAATAATGCGGAAAAACAAATGTATCATATTTTTCCACAAACATATTAAGCAGCACAACTAGTTTCAACATTGGTAATAATAAGAGATGGTTCTGGAGCACCAAATCAGCATTTTAGAATGATTTCTGAAGAATGATGTGACACTGAAGGCTGAAGTAGTGTCTGCTGAAAATTCAGCTTTGCCGTCACAGAAATAAATCATGTAAACGGTTTGTATTTTCCTGAAAAATCCAATTTATTTATTTAGTTTATTTATTTTTTCAAATAAATTCAGCCTTAGTGAGCATAAAATACTTTTTTTATGGACCACAAAATTTTGAACGTTAATCTGTTGAGGTTTGAAAATGCTGAAAATATGCAACATTTTCAAAGCTCAACAGATGAAAATTACTCAATAAAGAATAAAGAATAATTTGCTTACTGTTCTTTGTACGGTATGTAGTTGATTTCAGCTTCAAATCTGTTTGCATGCCAAGACTGATAAATCACTCACACTTTCTTGTTCTGTCTTTTTTTCTTTCTCTTTTTTTTTTTAAATCATGTAACATGCTCATTAGCAGGCTGGCTGACTGACTGACTGAAATGAAATCTGGTTTAGTACTGCTAATCTGAGCCAAGTAGTTTCTATAACTTGCAGCACTTTTTCCTTCCATTCACTTTAGACATTCTTGAAACATTCAGCCCATTATTTGAGCTCCACTGAGAATCCTTTTGTGTGGCAAAAACAAACAAAAAAAAAAAAATCTTGTAACAAGTCTAACTAAACTCATGGGTGGGCTGTCCCTCGCTTCCATTCATTCTTGCCAATCAAGCAAGTCTAGCTCTACAGAGCCCACTGTGTGCCCCATATATTCTCCCAGTCTATTTCTATATCTGGGCCCACAGAAGATGAAAACACAGGCTGAGCCATACACTGATTACGCATTAAATGCATAATCACCACACCACACATTAATATGACTGTGGATTTGGTTTAATGCGTAAGACTTAAAGGAGAATAAAAACAGAATATCTAACCAAGGTTAATCAACGTCAGATTGACCGTATTTACTTTCTTAACACAGGTTTCTGTTCTTAATAATCCAAAGGGGAAAAATGTTTTTGTAATGAAAATACATTTCGTTTTTCTTCTGAAATGGATATACAAATAGCTATAACATTGTTTTATCAAACTCAAATTACAGAACGCTCAGTTTATGATGCAAGCGATTCTCGATGGATAAATGTCCTGCTCTACAATATACTTTTTGTTGTGACTCACAGTGACACATTCTATTTTTATTTATTAATATTCAATATCATTTTACAGCTTCAGACTTTGGGCTAAAAATGTCATTATTCTTATTCTGAGTCTGATTTTTATTAGAGATAACTGGGCCAGTTACAGCTTTCCATACAAGCACAGCTTTGCTCACTGAACCCCTTTTGAGCCCACAACCCCTTCTTTTCAGGCCTAGTGCTGGCAAAAGGCCTAGATTTGCATAAACGCTTGAGATGCAGGGGCGGGTGTCCTCGCCAGCACCAGAGGAAGCCATAACTACGAGGCGGCTGAGAATGTCAATCAGCCTGAGGGCTCATTATTCTTCTAGCTACGAACAGTGAGTGACTGGCGTCTGGTAGTTTTCTCCCCCTCTGCCAGTACATGGAGCAGCTTCTAACAAATCTATCCTTTACAAGACAGAGGATGCATGCATAGTTGACGGAAATCAAAATAACACCCACTGCATCTGCCATTCTACACCTTTATTTATCTTATTTTCAAAATCAGTTTTAGAAAGTTCTTGTACTGCAAGGTCTAAAAACATATAAAAACTGATCATTTAACATGTCATATTCATCTATACTGTATGAATCTATGTTTTTCATTTGAATCATTTGCAACATCGTGTTCTCAGAAACCGTTTTTCCCCATGTATATACATAATTCATAGCTTTTGAATAATATATAAAAATATGAAAAGCTGCTTACATGTATATGAAGCAGATTTACAGAGAACTGACAGCACAGATTAAGGAACCGTTCACACAAGACATGTTATTGTGTTCAACATCCAGACAAAATTTAGCTAAATAAAAACATTTTTGAATTTTAATAATTTTTGTCTAAACACACCATCCTAAAAATGTGACGCTCATGGCGTGAGATGCTAAAAAACATCTTGAATTTTGTATTTTGATAATGTCTCTTAAATAATCATTTTTAAAAAATATCTATTAATTTTTTTCTCAGTAAAAACTGATATGGATCCTTTGCAAATATTTTTAAATTATGCAATAAATTCCATTACTAAATTTAACTGATTGACAGCTAAAGTATAAAGGTATACACCCTAGTTGAGTTATTGAATATATAAATACATACATACTGAAAGAGATTAAGCAACACATATGTAGGGCTTTTTGTTTTTGCCTTAGGGCAGATTTTGTATATTTATATGGGCCCATAGTGGGCACTTTATGTCAAATCCTACTGGCATAAATTATTTCTGTTCCTCTTTCATCTCGGTAGCAAGCAATCAAATACATATTTCATTTTGTAACATTTTTTTTATTTTTGCTGCTTAAGATTATTATTGAGAGTTTTATTATTCACTTTAAAATGAAAATACCTGTTCTATGAAATCATCTCGTACAGGTGCTATGCTTTCACTGCTTCAAATACTCAACTAGGATTTTCCATTATAGATTTATTCAGTTGAAAATCACTTTTGAAAAATGAAGCAGAAATGAGGCCACGGTGTATTTATGAGAGATGAGTTTCTTGTCATATTGGTAAACCGGCGAATTTGGCAGTAGTCCCGAGTTTTTTTTTTTTTTAGAATATTATTCACTTTAAATAACTGTAATTAATGGAGCCAAAGGGAGGCGGCTCGATTAATTACAAGGATGGTCCGTTAATGAATGTTATAGCAGTGAGATGCGTGGGACACATAATTCATCTTATTTTATCTTTCCTTTCGCTCTGTTGTGTGCTTGCTGGTAAATGGTATTGCATTTCACACAGAAACAAATGCATTTATGAATAATAATGCAGAGCCAAGGTCATTTCCATTTTCCGTTAAGGGAAGTCTGATGACTCCACGGTGCATTTCAAAGGGCATTAAGTTGGAAAGCAAATGTTATTCGCCTTTATTTGATGTATTATTTATTAGTCTATTTTGCTGTTGCTCTCGTGGCATATGCCGCAAAACTCTTGAGTTGTAATAGCATGGTGCTGAGTCTTCATGCCTGTCAGTGGACAGCAGCGAGCGGGTGCTGTAGGTCCAGACTGGTGCACTCATTTGTCTTCATCAACTTTCCCAGCGTGTTATCATCTCACTTACAGCAGGGCAGCCACACTTCCATCTCAGAGGCTGATGGGACTGACCCTGGAGCTCAGATGCTGCCTGGAAAGCTCTCTTTTCTCTCATCTAAGCATCTTGCCACCATCTCGGACCATCTGGCTGTTATGTGCTCCTCTTTAGTATCTCTGAATGAAGCATTTCGGTAAGAAATGTTTAAGCGAAGAAGGTTTCCACAGTCATAATCGTGCTTCTAAAGAGTGTCACAATGGGGCGGCAGACACATGACAGGTGGCCCGCTGTTCCCCTGGTCTGCAGTGACCCCAATCTGTCCTCCTTTAATATATATTTTCAAGGCCAAATCCAAGAAATGAGGGAGGGAAAGCATTTTATATTAAGCTCATTTCTTCTCCTTCCTAATGCACTGTAAAAAGTGGTCACATGCAATTGTTACCGTGAGCTTTTTCACATGCAGTTGCTATCAAGCTATTTCTAATCCTGACATTTAGTTTTGCTGGTGTAACCTATTTAGGTTGACTCTAACATTTTGACTTAAACTGAGTTCATTTAATTTAAATGCTACCACATGATTTTTAGATTCAATAATCCCAGTATATACTGTAGTGCGAATGAAATCTCCAAATTAGTTTGTAGCAGTATGTGTTCCATATATTCTGTCATATGTTCTTGTTAATAATCTCGCTCAGCATCACACCCTAGGGTTGAATAATCTAATCAAAGAGATTTAAAGAGACATTTCCAGCAGTTCACTGATTGGCAGCCTGTCAGCGAATTCAAAATAGTGTATGCAAAGTTTCAAGAGCAGTCGTGAAAACTAATTAAGAGTTCACTTATCAAAATTGCATCTTATTTTGCATAATATTAGTTTAAAGGAAAGGAAAATAAACCAAACAATGCAACATGTTATTTAGTAGAGTTCATTTCAAATCAAATGAATAATTCTGCCTACGTTTTGGAGATGATGTGTCCATCTGATTTGAAACGCTCAATTTAAATTATTGAAAAATCATGCGTAATGCTTAATCCAAATCCTCTGAAAAAAGGAACTTCCAGCTGTGAGCTGAACCGTAGGTGATTGTCAATCACTTTATTCACAGCCTACTCAAACTATTGATCATCCACTGCAGGGATTGATTTCACTGCAGTGTCCAAAAGCTCCATATAAACCGAACTGTTTATTTGTTCTTAATTTGGTCCAGTTTTGCTTGTGAGCCAACTGAGCTTTTGGTTAAAACACGTAAAGCCTTTTGCAAAGACACACAAACACACACACAAAGTCCGTATACTTGTTATTTTTGCAGATACATTTCAAACGTTATCCATTTAGCTGGTTCACGTCCAGCATTTACTAGACGCTTACAGCAGTGAGAGAGGAAAGGAGATAAATTAGACGATGCATTAAAATTTTGTTAGGAATAGTCTGTCTTTGATTATTTATGCTTTGTGTTGCTTGAGGCACATTTACATTTGCAGATTTACAGCCCGGCCATAAACAAGGCACTATAACTAAAATTCGCTCAATAAATGCTGGCTGAAAAGATGGCGACTGCTGGCCCCTGGACACCAGTTTATTGACCACTAAACTACAACGGATGCGTGGACGAAGCGGTGTAGCCGAAGTACAGACACCAGAGCGCTTTAACACCCACAGACCACAGACAAGTAAGTGTGATCATTCTGTGGCCTCTTCTGAGAGACTGAAACAAGTCCTGGCAAACTGCAACACACACACGCATGCATATACAGTAGTGCTCGCTGACACAAACTGACAAGACAGCAGCATTATTTCCATGTATTTTGCAGGAACTCATCACCATCAGCTGCAGAGGATGACACTGCATTCCAAGAAACATAGCCCTTTCTTTCTCCAGTTTAATGTCTTCATTTTTTTCAGCTGCTGCAGTAAGTAAATGTAGTGGTTTCTCATCACGAATCGACTGTGAAGTCTTTCATCTGTGCAGACTCAGCTGTCTGGCTCTGTACAATGAAATTTAACAAGCTGCATTATTACTATCCTTTATCCTGCTTTTGTTAGTTCCTAAACCAATAATAAAGGTAGCCCTTAAAGGGATAGCAGGAACACAAAAGAAGATATTTTGAGACTGTTTTTTTTTTTTTGTCCATACTTCAGAAATTAATGGTCAACAAAACTGATTGTTTGATAGCCAACATTCTACAAAATATATTCTTTCTGTTTTGCAGAAAAAAAGAAAGCTTTGGAACAACATAATGGTGAGCAAATGATGACACAATTTTCTTTTTTTGGCAGAATTTTCCCATTTTTAGTGCAATAATCTGCATCTTAATCACTAAACACTCATAGTCCAGTTCAACTTGAATTACTTTTCTACGTAAATTGGGCTTATTATCAATTGTTTATTATTTACAGTATTCAGTGATTACATATAGTGCAATTATTGTTTTAAAAAAGACATTTACATACAATTTTATTGATCATGGAAGCAGTAATTTATCAAATGATGATCAGACAATGAAGAACAGCCTTATAATATCAGGGTTCAACTGGCTTCCAAACCCCCTGCAAGTTAGATGACCGCCCAATACTGAAATTACAACAAGGTTCAATGACTTTCCAAAATATGCAAATAAATATTAACAGCCAAGGCAAAAACAGTCCATTCAATCTATTCAGAATGCTTCTGTCAGGCTTGTGGAACCACGGGAGACGGAAGGGAAATAAGACTGTCTCTTGCAAACTGTGCTAAGGCCAGAAAAAATTTCTAGAAGCACAATCAACCACCCTCCATGCATTCATTATTTAGAATAGGTTTTAGCGAGGCTGGAGAAACACTGCAGTCACCAATGGTTGGTCAATCCATGGGAAATCTAAAGGGAAAAAGGCGGCCTGTGCTAATCAAAAATAATAATATATTGGAATACATGAATTAAGACCTGGCTCAAGGCTGAATAATCACTTTATTTGACTGTTTCGGTTAGCTTAAACTAAGTCGCACTTTAATTATTGTTCAGAGACTTGACCTTGTAGCCAGAAATGTAATCATATGCTGAAAAGAATCTTTGAGCGCTTTTTTGTCAAACATGTAAAGGTGTGCCATTATTTTGATAGCATAATCTTTTCAAACACAAGTTACCATATTTTTTTAAGCAGGGATAAAAACGAATAAAGGGGACACTATCACATACAGTACAAGCACACCAATGCAATCATGAAAGATTATGTATTCATACACAACTCTGGCACAGATACCTCTCTGGAGATGAGGCGGTTTGCCCCATAGGCGGTAAATGTATGCTGCTGAAAGGTCAACCATGACAAAATGATCTTGATTAACCCTGTGAGACATGAAAGCTGAGGACTGACTCATTTACAGTCAGCCTGGATATATTCCTTTTTCATGACCATAAAGAACCCATATAATGATGAAGGATGAGGGAGGAAAACCCTAATGAAATCTATGGCATCTGGGCGCACTCAAAAGACACATGTTAGTGCAGTTCATCAGATAACCGCAGCTCTTATGGACAAATTCACATCATATTTCTATACACAATTTCAAAAAAAGACAAGGTATATAACAGTTTTGCCATTTCGCGAAGACAAACACAAGATGATCAATGTTGTATAATAAAATTATTGCATATTGTTAAAAAAAGGTTTATTCCTCTATCTACAGACCCAAGAATCTCCAATTTAGATTCTCAAATAGACCCCTATATAAAAAAGCTAGATTTTCTCACTTGAAAAATTGCATTAATAACTGTAACAAACATTATTACTTTCTATAATGAATCTTAAAAATTAAATAATTTTAAAAATATGCATTTTATTTATTTTTTATCTATGGACCCCTTAGAGGACCTTCACTGGCTCTATATTAATGTAACTCTGATCACTTCTGAGGGCTTGGTTTTAATCAATTACACCAAAACAGCATTTCTTTGATTCTAAAACATTATTTGTACTTTTAGCCTATAAAGGAGTACACACTACATGTACTGGCAAAATGTTCATGTTTTTGAGCACAACGGAAAATCACCAAATCAAAAACAGCAGGTTCAGTCTCTTGGACATCAGTCATCAACACTTGTTTGCATTAATTTTGACAAAACTCCCCATGACTCGAACTGATATATTGGTGTATAAAAGTGACGCATTATAATCCACGTAAACTTTCCAATGTATTTAGACTGAAGCTATAAAACATCCTAGACTAAACACTGAAACAACACTTTTGTTAGTGGAGAAAAAAAAAAGCTTTTTATGGATTTATAATTTGCTAAATCATAAGAAATTCTCTTACCTTTCGCAACCACCCCTCGGCAGTGAAGAATAACAATCTTGTAGCATATTAAATGTATTTCAGAGCTTGAGATTTCCTTGGGTTGAATGTCTCTTCATGAACACGAGCATCTCTTTCATCTCTGAGGCGAGCCGCATCTCGCTTTCTCACTCTGTTTTGCTATTTTGCTCCACTTGATGTGTGTCACTAATCCTCTTGCATTTTCTTATTTTGCATAGCTGTGAAACCACTATAACAGCGATAATCCTTATCTAAATCCGTTTCCGTGTTCCCTTTGCTTTGCAGACCCACGTTTCTCTGTGTGAACGCACGTAAGAGCCCAGCTGTCTTTAAGTCGGACAGCGCTGCCAGTGTGCGCATGCGCCGAAAGAGAGAGAGGGACCAGACCACCGGGAGGAGAGAGTTTGGGAAGGGAGCATCAGCAACACTTTTACAAAAAAAAAAAAAAAAAAAAAACGTATTGTAGGGGAGACCGAGGAGTGTGTAACACGGGGTGAGTTGTAACATCACCGGTTTAACCAATTAAAAATGAGCTACATCTTACATGAGCACCACCCTCCTGAGGTGACAGTAGTGTAATAATCTTTATAAAAATAAAGCATTTACAGGACATAAAAAGTTTGTGAGATTTAGTCAGAAGAAGGTTAATTTATCTAATTTTGTGTCTCTGGAAATTAGCGATTTATGACACAGGCCTATGTTGATTTTTGTGTCTGTTTGTTAATGAGAGATTAAAGGCCCAGTGTGGCATTTTGTTATAGTGTTATTATTTTATATAATTGAAAATGTATTGTAATTCATTGGGTTATTCTTCAATAATTACATGAGTTACTACATTTCAGAAATCTTTGTTATTTATTAAAAGCTACAGGCTAATTAGGTCAAATTATTTAACTGGTATGCATAATGTTGCTATTATGGCAAATCTTTAATTCAGATATGAGTAGTATACCTTTATGTAAGGTATATTATGTATATTATCTATCTATCTATCTGTCTATCTATACTCACAGACATAATAAGTATTACAAATACGTGCATCATCATCCTGCACATAAAGTTATATCTAAATATTAGACATCAGCCTGAAATAACAAAGCAGAGCCATAACCACCATAGACATTAAAGGAAAGTTTGTCCTCAATCTGGAACATTTCATTATACCCTTGTCTAACAGAGTATTTTTTTTTGCTTCACAGTTAATGAGGCTCGAAATGTGATGCACTGATATAGATATACTATATAATGAGAAGAAATCACTCTTTCTGATTCCATTCTTTCCTTTTCAAGTTGATTATCATATCATATCACTTCATATCAGATGACGTTTAGGCTGAGTGCTCGATTCATAATCGTTAACATAAGTGTTGATAGCGCAATAAGCCCTCTCGTCAGATTTATGGTCTGTTGTTTGGGAGTGTAAGTCACTGCATGCTTCTGAAGAAAGTACCAACATATTTATCAGCTTTAAAAAACACTGCCGCCTGTGTAGTGCCTCTGTAATACTCACAAGTGCACACAAATCCCACACACACACACTCATAAACCCTCACAGACGCAAAATAAATAAATAATGAATGAATAAATAAACAGTGGCTGAGAGAGGCGAGAAAAGAAATAAATCTGAGATTGTAAATTAATGATTATGGAAATTATAGATGTGTCTGTGTAACTCACACACAAATGCAAATACATGCATTAAACAGCAACACATACATCTCCAATTATATAATGAAAATAATATTAAATAAATAAATAAATGGCAGCCAAAAAAGTAGAAGGAAGAAAAGGAAAATAACTGTTGGTGTAACTTAATGACTGTATTTAAATGCAAAACACAAAATGAACGAAGGCCTGTTTAATCCAGATCTGAAGACGGCAGCAATTAAGGAATAATTCACCCAAAAATGAAAATTTGCTAAAAATTGACTCACCCTAAGGTCATTCAAGATGTAGAGTTTGTTTTTTCATCAGAACATATTTGGAAAAATTTAGCATTACATCACTTGCTCATCAGTGAATCCTCTGCAGTGAATGGGTGCCGTCAGAATGAGAGCTCAAACATATGATAAAAACATCACAATAATCCACAAGTAATGTAAGTAATCCATAAACTGTTTAATAAACAAACCAACAAAATTAACAAATAATAAACACACAAAAAAGATGTTTTTAACTTCAAACCATTGCTTCAGGGCTAAAATATGATTCCTCTATCCATAATATTGCTTTCTCAAGTGAAAAAGTCATCTTGTCTGAATCAGGAGAGAAATGTGCACAGATCAAGCACCATTTACAAGTGGATTTTAATGTGAGAAGACATACTGGAGGAAGCATTTTTATGGACTATGGACTGATTGGATGGATTTGTTTCTTACAAACACGCAGATTTTCACTTAACAAGATGTTAATTTAGTTGTGTGGATTACTTGTGGATTACTGTTGTTGTTTGTATCAGCTATTTGGACTCTTATTTTAATGGCACCCATTTACTGCAGAGGATCCATTGGTGAGCAAGTGATGTAATGCTAAATCACTCTAAAAAAGTGTTCCAATGAAAGAAATAAACTCATCTACATCTTGGATGGCCTGAGGGTGAATATATTTTCAGCACATTTTCATTTTAGATGAACTATTCCTTTAACATAAACATTTAGCATATGCTGAAAACTCCCTTGACAGCATTTAGATAGAAAACGAGATCCGAAGACTGGCCAAATGACTAATGGTATATACATTGGCAGCCTCTTTTGTCCCTCAGCACACATGCAAAGCAATTTAGAGGTCTTGAATTTAAGCCAACAGAAATGAGAATGAAAGCATTGCATAGGTTTCCTCTGCCTGTGCGTCCTTTGTGTTGCGACAGTGCTTGACTGGGCGTGGGAAGATAAATTGTATGCAAATTGATCATGACACTGATGAATGCAGTCTATTGCATGGAAAGTGGAATAGGTTGCCAAACGATGTTGAGTAGACTTTTTCTAACACCAGATATGTAAAGTGCGTTGTGGCCACTTGATTGCTAAATAGGTTTGTAAAGCGAACATTACGGCACAACAATGTCTCTGAAGTCATTACCGCCTCCATTTGCATAGACTCAATTCATGTAAATTACACATGAGCAGAGATATGACAGATGTACAATAACTAGACCACAATTATCTTATTATATTTGCGAGGATAATTGGAGAGAGCCTAGATACTTATTCTCCTACCAAAGTGGGGTTAGAGCACCACTACATTCATTGGTGCTAATTTAATTTTTCGTAATAATTTTTCAAGACAAATGGTCACTGCCTCAAATATAAAAGTCTGTTTCACACCAAACAATAAGCGTATTAGCATTCGGAGGCCTGTTTGTGATATCATTTACATTTTTATCAAGTTAAGATAAGCATTGCCATAAATCTCTTCATACCCATGATGCCTCTCTCAACCCTTTTGTTTAGCACATCATCGCAGTTTCACTGTGTAAGGAAAGAATTGTTCATTGCTATTGTATGGTACGATACTCGAGGGATAGGCTTTTTTGTTTTGTATGTTCCTCGTGAAATAGAGCAGTATATTAGAGGATAAGCTTGTGATGGATTAATATTAATTAGAATGCTGACTTCAACTGAAAGATAACATGATTTTTGATCTTTTTGTCAAAAGAGGCAATTTGGATAATAGTCACACAGGAGAATAAGATACTGATAACTGAACTTAATGGACTTTGTAACCCTTATTGTTGGTCGTTTTTGTAATAAAGTGTCTGCCTTGATGTAGTTTATAAGGTGAGTTTTAGGTATTTAATCATTAAATAGATGTTTCTGTGACAGCCAAACATCTCTGTCCTTTTTCCACATGTATTGTGCTTTCTTCTGCCTCTTCTGTTGGTTCACATCAGAACAAAAGGGACTTTGTCCATGTGCAAATCCAAGCCAAACATTAGCACGGCCTTCTGATTATCAAGGTCTTTGCAAATCCGTTTAGTTCTGCCATTTCCCTCAGTGCTGAACTGAAAGGAGAGTAAAACATGATTGCTGGCACAGACACAGTCTCCCTAGTACACACAGCTTCATTTTCATAATATTCTCATCAATCAACAACTCGATCCACCAAGGTTTTGTAAGTAAATTTTCTGATGGCCTGTGCACATTCCTTATGAGTGTGGCTAGACACAATTGCAGCCAATATAAATCTTCTTCTCTGCCTGTTTTGGATATTGCTTTAGTTAAGTTTTACTCAATCTGTATTTCATTAACACATGTTCTCGTTTATTCTGTTCATGAAAAATAATGTATTATTTAATCCTGTGTCCCAGACTAAGTTTAGGATATATAGCTTATCTTCTGAATTTATTGAATTTCATCATTTTAACTGAATTTTGAACATTATAATACTCTCTTGCTTTATTGCCCATCCCTATCTATCTTGTCCTGATTTGCTGATAGCAGCTTTTATTATTGATTTCCCTTCATTTCTGCTATATGCTAGTTGGTTTGCTTAATTTCCCTTTATTTCAACATGAGCAGGATTGCCCCCCACCCCCCCAATGTACATCTATTCCCAATCTTTTTAAGTTTAGAAGGCTAGTATACATATCTGTCATTTGTTTTACTTGATTGGATGCTACACAAGGATGCAGCAGAATCTGAACGTATTTCTAGTTTCCTAGGCTTGATCTCGTATATACATTGCAAGCTCAAGGCTATGGCAGTAAGTTCTGCATTATGTACAGATAAAGAATTGGAGATTCTTGTAATAATGCATGTTAAATTCTTCTTTTAATCTAACTGTAAAAATTGGTAACTGAAGTTTTACATTAATTTCTTCTTTTTGGTTTACCAATGAATTTTAAGAGAACTTTGGCCACGAAGAGTTGTTCTTCAATGAATTCATGTTTTTAAGAGGTTTGGTTAAGTGAGCAATTCAATGACTCATTCATAAAGCCAGCCACTTGTTTTGGACTAATCAATATTTTTGGAAGAATTGGTTGACTTTATGACAGTCTGCTTGTGTATCAATGTAATTTGCAAAAATAGTGAGTGAATCCCCAGCAAATTATAGGCACATGTGCACTAGACAGTTTCATCTTTGTCCAGTGTCTGCACTATTTCTCTGCATAAGTTATGGTCAATAAAAATCTCTTTTAAAATAGACTAGCGAGTATCTACCCCCTCACATAAGTTTGATGTTGTTATTGTTTTTTCTCATCTGTTTCTTTTACGCTCAGACCAGTGTTGGCACCAAATTGTGGACTAACCGTAAGGACTTTGAGTGACATGAGAGTAAATTGTGAGATTTTTCATTTTTACCTGTAAATTTTCAACGGCAAACAACTTTGGTGGTGCAGGGGGAAAAATTGCATTAAATTTGCTTCCTCAAACTGTAAAAAAAAAAATTCTAAATTGTAAATAAAACATTATTAGAGTACAAGAAAATGCTATTTCAGTCTTTCTACATCAAAATTACACTTTATTCACCATGTTGCTTGCCATTTCTTTGTAATTATTTGTGAAATTTACAATTTGTCTGTGTAAAAATGGTTTCTACTCCAATTGTTTTTTTTTACAGTGTTACAAAAAATACGTCAGACTAAATGTCATATATCAACATTTCAATGCAGTTTGATATTCAAGTTACATTCTTACTAACACTCAAGGATAGATTTTTAGTTGAGACTGCAAGATCATTCAAAGACTGTTTTTTTTGAAGGACTCTCTTTTGTACTGTGCAGACCAGTGACATGTTTGTTCTGAGCTGAGAGGAATAGACTTTTGATGGAGCTGTATGATGTATGACTGAAAGAGAGCGGCGCCGCTCAATTCCATCTGGGTTTGCCGCGCATCCACGCAGCCAGTCTTCGGGCCCCCTTTGTCAGTCAGTGGACCCCTATCTCCCTTCAACACCTTCCAATCACAATAGACCTGGGAGGCAAAGAAAGAGCACTGTCCAAACAACAGACCCAAACCTTTTCAGAAATACTTCAATCCCATCGGGCATGATTACTGCAAAGCTGTTTCAATGAGCAGCTATGATGTACTCCATAAGAAAAAAAAGCACACGCGAGGGAGACGCAACCAAGCTGCCATAGATATGATACATGTATTCATCAAAACCTCTCACAGCCTTAGAGTGCAATTAATCTGGGATTAGGTGGGACAAAGCCTAGAGTCAAATCCCCTTCTCTCTTTAAGTGTCAGGACCCCATCATAACTGAAATTCCCAGCCTGTGGCTTTGAGAGGGAGGGTGTCGTGTTTTAATAGCTTTTGCTTGGTGGGTTATTCACACATGTGCTTTGACTGATGTGTGACAGGAGTGATGAGACAAGGGAGTCTGTCTTATATTGATCTGCCACCTTGTGTGACAGATCATGGAAGAGTGATGGCATATGTATGACTAGATGTTTTTCGAAGTCTTGTGGCTTTGAAAAGTCAAGTCATTTATTATATTCTGCACAAACATGGTCAAGACTCTGTTTTTTAACGTTAACTTGAAGCTCAATTTATTTTTGTAATCTGATATATTTTTTGAGTGAAATGAGATGTTCGGTGAGGGAAAAATGTACAGTCAATTGATATGCATCAAAAATGTACAATGTCCATTGATCAAATGACACTGATGACATCAGCTAAAAAGGAAGGTTGCTTCAAAACACAATTAATATTCAGTAATATTATCAATTTAACTGATGTTGGATGAGAACAAAATTTGAACTGAACTGAGCTGAAAAATGGCTCTAACTTTGCATCATCAACACCTATTGAACTAAACTGAATCAAAATTGAAGTGAATTAAGCTGAATAATAGCACAATTGCTTTCTGTAGAGCTGCTTTACAGCTAAAATTGAAATTGTTTCATAACTGATGAATTTTAAAACACTAAAACTGTTATTTTTCCGTTTATTAAATTTAAGCTGCTTTGAAACAATTTTTATTTATTGTGTAAAGTGCTATATAAACAAATGTGAAATTACAAAAGGCAATGTTTGGGAAACGTATATGACTAAACAGTAGTCATATATAAAAATATATATATATATATATATATATATGTATGTATGTATAGACCCTTTTAGGGCCGACGTCACAGTTACGTCACAGCGCTAGCTGGAGGCAAAACAAAGGGAGAACTGGAGGCGGCCCATTCAAACCAGTGCAGATTAGGCTACACAAGGAGCTTAAAATATCATCTTGTTGTGATGTTGGGTGCCAGAATCGACATAGTACAGGCTCCAATTTGAAATTTTAATGCATACCTGCTGCCACTGCCAGACAAAAAACCGACGACAGCGGTGGTGAAATGAGATAAAAAGAGCAGACTGGACAGAAACCATTGTCAAAAATGCTCGCATTTGCAGCTACAGAACTTGTCCTGAGCATGTATGTCAAGCTGTGTGTGTGTGTGTGTGTGTGTGTGTGTGTGTGTGTGAGAGAGAGAGAGAGAGAGAGAGCGAGAGAGAGAGAGAGAGAACACATTTCAGCTTATGTATGTTTTTTTTTCTTTTTTTTCTGTTGTGTTTGTTGCACATTTTGATGCGTTGATGACAGGGGTAGGGGGCTCCCATATAAATCACTGTGGCTTCCCCCAATTAAAATGCAGATGCAGTGTGTTTTCCATGGTGGGTTTGAACAAAACCAAAACTAGGAACAGTTTGACTCTGGATGGAACACTATTATCTATCATGACAGTGCTTTATGTGGGAGTCCTCTACCCCTGTCATCAGGCATCAAAATGTGCAACAAACATTTACAACAGAAAAAAAGAAACATAAGCTGAAATGTGTACGCTCTGTCTCTCTCTCTCTCACACACACACACACACACAGCTTGACATACATGCTCAGGGTAAGTACTGTAATCCTACTGTATATGTGTACAGTATGTACATTGAGTACTGCTGTTCAGTTGGCTCGTTTGGGGCAAAATTTCTTTTTAGTTTTGATACATTTGTATTTTTAAATATATAAATCTTTTTATTTTATTAGAATGAATTTGTCTTTCATCAGATTTACCAGATGTTATAACTTTTTGTGCTGGTCAATTATGAACAATAGGTAATTTTTTTTTTTTTTTTTTGGCTACACTGGTGACTACACTAGAATTTGCACATTTCATTAAAATGTACAAAAAACATGTTTTAGCCAAAAACAAGGAAAAAATAAGATATAAAATGAAACAAAATAAAAAATGATAATGTTTAAAAAAAAATAAGGTTCGCAGTCTGTGTAAAACATTTATTTTATTAGGCCCAAAACATTAAACTAATGTTCACACACTTGTTTTCTGACTTTGTTGACTTTAATTGTTGATAGGATTCTGTGACATAATGAAGTATATTTTTGATACTGGAATATTTTATGTGCATGTTTTTAAATTCTAATTCTGACTGATTTGAGTGCATAGCTGTTTTACTCATAAAATTATATGATATTTTATCAGTTTTATTTACTTGACATTTTCACTTACCCAAATTCTATTTATATATTTAATTGATATATTTACTTCTTATGTAAATTCTCTTCCAGTATAGTTCATGCAGCAGTGAAGTGTATATCCGGCTTTAGCATGCCTTGTATTTGAGAGGCCTCTTTGAAATCAGATGCTGACTGTAAATTGTTCTAATGATGTGCACCCTCCCTCAGGTGCTTCTCCAGTCTCGCTCCTCACATCCGTTCTGATGGCCCTGTTTTTTCCCCTCTCCGCCTTCTCTTCCTCTCATCTCCTCCTGTGTGCTTTTCGATGTCAGCGGAGTGTGGGCTAACAGTGGAACAGGGCTTTTGATGTACAAAGAGCTATGTTTTCTGCTACAATAAAGATGGAGGAACACACCCACTCCTTCACGCACAAACATCAAACACATCAGCAGATATAGGATAAGAGAGCGGTGGGCTCCAGATTGACAGCTGCGGATCAGAAGTGGGAGGTGTCAGAAAACATGAACACATTCTGTTGCCTGTATCATCTGCATGGACATCTTTTGTCTCTATTCTTCAACTGATGTCAGAATAGCTTTGAACTTCAGAGGAGCAATTGCAGAATGACAGATGATTGGCCCCTCGTATTAAGAAATAATGTGCATTGTCTTGCTGCTCAGTGTTAGCACTTAACGCAAGACTGATATAGGTCTTATTCAATTCATAAGTGGTGCAATAAAAACTGAATTCATATGACAAAGCGCTGCTTATAAAATGTTCATTCTGATTCAGTCTGATCTGTGAAACTGCAGGCTTATCAATGACTGTTTTTGTGGTTTATTTGACATGTTTTTATGAAACAGTCAGATCCCTGAAAGCAGCCTATATTCTCATTATTTTTAATTTTTTTTAAATAGGTATTCATATGTAATATTTTCTCATACAATTTTGTAAGTCTGAATATACGCTGAAATTAACAGTATGGATGTATTAACAGCATCTAAAACACTACATATTTGGGTTTAACAATTCACTTGTTTCATGCATATACATTGATCTCGAAACGGAGACTTTTGAAAACGATGGTGTGGCTGCCCACATTCACTCTGCATATCCTTGACGACCGTATAAACAATAACACCATGCTCATTGTTGTACCCATAGATATGTATCGGTAGATTCCCCATTCGATCGCTCCAAGAACTCCAAGATGTCCGCCATCTAAATAATAGGAAATCTACCTACAGGTGCATCTCAATAAATTAGAATGTCGTGGAAAAGTTCATTTATTTCAGTAATTTAACTCAAATTGCGAAACTCGTGTATTAAATAAATTCAGTGCACACAGACTGAAGTAGTTTAAGTCTTTGGTTCTTTTAATTGTGATGATTTAGACTCACATTTAACAAAAACCCTCAACAAATTAGAATACTTCATAAGAACAATAAAAAAACATTTTTAGTGAATTGTTGGCCTTCTGGAAAGTATGTTCATTTATTGTATATGTACTCAATACTTGGTAGTGGCTGCTTTTGCTTTAATTACTGCCTCAGTTTGGCGTGGCATGGAGGTGATCAGTTTGTGGCTGAGGTGGTATGGAAGCCCAGGTTTCTTTGACAGTGGCCTTCAGCTCATCTGCATTTTTTGGTCTCTTGTTTCTCATTTTCCTCTTGACAATACCCCATAGATTCTCTATGGGGTTCAGGTCTGGTGAGTTTGCTGGCCAGTCAAGCACACCAACACCATGGTCATTGAACCAGCTTTTGGTACCTTTGGCAGTGTGGGCAGGTGCCAAATCCTGCTGGAAAATGAAATCAGCATCTTGTCAGCCGGTCAGCAGAAGGAAGCATGAAGTGCTCTAAAATGTCTTGGTAAACAGGTGCAGTGACATTGGTTTTCAAAAAACGATTACATTGCACCCCAAATCATCACAGACTGTGGAAACTTAACACTGGACTTCATGCAACTTGGGCTATGAGCTTCTCCACCCTTCCTCCAGACTCTAGGACCTTGGTTTCCAAATGAAATACAAAACTTGCTTTAATCTGAAAAGATTACTTTGGACCACTGGGCAGCAGTCCAGTTCTTCTTCTCCTTAGCCCAGGTAAGATGCCTCTGACTGTTTTCTGTGGTTGTCTGTGGTTCAGGAGGCTTAACAAGAGGAATATGACAACTGTAGCCAAATTCCTTGACAGGTCTGTGTGTGCTGGCTCTTGATGCCTCAGTCCATTCCTTGTGAAGCCTCAGTCCATTCTTTGTGAAGTTCACCCAAATTCTTGAATCAATTTTGCTTGACTATCCTCATAAGGCTGCGGTTCTCTCGGTTGGTTGTGCATCTTTTTCTTCCACACTTTTTCCATCCACTCAACTTTCTGTTAACATGGATTGATACAACATTTTTGTGAACACCCAGCTTCTTTGGCAATGCATATTTGTGGCTCACCCTCCTTGTGAAGGGCGTCAATGATTGTCTTCTGGACAACTGTCAGATCAGCAGTCTTCCCCATGATTGTGTAGCCTAGTGACCGACAGAGATATTTTGAAGGCTCAGAAGCCTTTGCAGGTGTTTTGAGTTGATTGGCTGATTGGCATGCTCACCCATATTCTAATTGTTGAGATAGGCAATTGGTGGGTTTTGTTAAATGTGAGCTAAATCATCACAATTCTAAAAGAACCAAAGACTTACTACTTCAGTCTGTGTGCATTGAATTTATTTAATACACGAGTTTCACAATTTGAGTTGAATTACTGAAATAAATGAACTTTTCCATGACATTCTAATTTATTGAGATGCACCTTGAAGTGTTGCCTGGCTTATTTAATATGACATTCGCTGATCAATCCTCGGCAAAGGCCAAACCGAGACATCTGAGCAACATCGAATTTGATTTGAATGATCTTTTAGTACAGGGAGCTCACTTGACGCCAGGACAAAGAGATCAAGAAACAGGAAAGGAAGGAACATCGCAGATGGAACAAGAAAGGAGCTACAAGACCCGCCGATTCTCTGCAAGATGAGAGCAATCCTCAAGTTAATGAGGAAACAAGAAATGATGAGTAAAAAGATAATGAAATTAATGAGAGAAATGATTAAACTGTGTGATCTGTCAAATGAATTACAAATGTTAGCAAATGGGTTAGAGGTGATGGAGCTTCAGCCTCCAGAGCTATAAAAATACAAAGGTCAAGTATCATGTTAAAGATGTGTGCCGTATAGTTAAGAGCACGTGTATTGCTTGTATTAAGGTATACTTTGTTATAAGCTTAGAGGTGTTTGCTTTGCAAAAACAAGCGGTTTGGTGTTAGGAGATGCATTCTGCATAGACATGCAGAATGGAACTCCTAACCATGACCGAAGCGTAAGAAGCTAGGAGCACCTGTTAGGAGGTGTGAATTAGCGGTTTAGGCCTACATGCATATGTTATGTATGGTATTGCGATTTTATCATATGTTTAAAGTTAGCTGTATGCATGCTTGGCATTTAAAGGTATTAACGCTTTCCTTTGAACTTTTGCCCCCGCCGTCAGAGCTTTCTACGAAAAGAGCTGTACATCTGGCGTGCATATGAGACAAAGAGAAAAGGGGGGCTGCGGGGGAAAGTAACTGAAGGATATTGTTATTGAGGTTGACGGAGACGAATAGAAGGTTATAAAAGGATGCTGTGACTTTTATTCGGGGCCGTCATTCCGTGGTGAAGACTTTTTGCTGTTATTTTGTATTTTGCTTATGAGTTATTGTTTTTAATAAAACGAAACCAGATTGTTGGTGATTCGTTCAATTTTAATCACAGTCTCTGAGTAATTATTTACATAATAACCAGTTATCAGAACCTGAATAAATTTTAATTTCGAGTCTCAAGAGGCCCGGACTTGACTGAGTCAGGACGGACACCGGAGGTAAAGCTGTGGAACATCGTTGAACATCCCTCAGAACACCAGGTAAATATGGAGACGTCTATTATGATACCTTTGGGGGCTGAGAATTGATGTGATACTTGATGTCCAGTATTTAATTCGGTATAGAAATACAACAACCTGTATACATATCTATGGTTGTACCTGCATGAATGGTCATGTGACATGCGTTTTAGGTTGTGTAGTGTAAATGGAGATAGTTTCTGAAACGCAGCTGAAACGCCAGTGTAAACGGGGATCGTTTTCATTCTAAAACGCCGTTTTAAAACGAAAACGCACTAGTGTAATCGGGGCCTGAAGCAATAAGCCCCAAGAAGCCATGATTTACAGTGAATTTATAACAGCTAAGGGACGTTGTTAGTCACGACGCGAAGCGGAGTGCCTAAAACCCCCTTAGCTGTTATAAATTCACTGTAAACCACAGCTTCACGGGGCTTATTGCTTTTATAAAACAGTTATTCCATACATTTAACAAGGTTTCACAAAATAAAACAAAGCAAATAAAATGTAATGATATTAATAAAAACATGATTCTTCCGCCAAACAATGTAGTTCCTCAGAAATGGTTGTGGTTGCAACAAAGTGGTTGCCAAGCAACACACAGACATAAACAAAGGTGTATGTTTGTAGTGTAATTTACAACAGCTTTGAACGCGGCTCAACCAATCAGAATCAAGGACCGGAAATATCCATTTTATAATTGGGTTTAGGATGTGGAATCCTTATGTACGAATCCCGTCAAAAACATGACTCACGATGAAAGAGCTGAAAGATGAGAGATCGAAAAACAAACTAAAACGGCATGCTTGCCATTGTGCTTTTACATCACATTCATTTTTGTTCATACTATCGGGTAGGTTTAGGTGTAGTGCAGATGGTACGTTACGGAGCATTAGACTTATAGCGCCACTCAACAGACATTTCAACTGCGGTGATGCCTACAAAAACCAACGTCACATAAAACGTACCATATGTTCATCTGTTCCGGGGAAAAAAACGAACACTCTGTTAGCACCACCCAGTGGACATTTCACATCGAATATGTGAAGAAACGTACATTGTGGTACGTATTTCGCATCTTGTGAAAAAGTTCCCACAGGTACGTTTTCGTCATTTATTAGTAATGTACATTTCAGTTCCTATGATAATATATGAAAATGTTTCCGAACACTCCTTCTGTCTGCCATTTATTAGACAAGTAGTCCCACCCAAACTCCATTGATTGAGACAATGTTGCACTTGTACACTGTTTACTGAAGAATCAAGCAACCAAATGGCTTATTTGTGGTTGTGAATCTGAGACTGGCCACCTATGCTGGGGCACAGAAATAGCTAGACTACAGAGAGAGAGATGTGTCCTCTTTACTGTGAACCCCAGTGCTGAAAATAGCCTGTGTGATGGGCCGATGACACCGGGTCTGGACGATGAGCGTAATTGACAGAATTCTAGTGTGATTACTGCTGAAGCTGTGGCTAATGAATGCCAAGCTCCACTCGTTCCACCCTCCTCTGAGCGCCCAGCGAGGCTTCCTGTCCTCCGGTCATACAGATTGACATGTTACGCAGGGAAGCAGCTTTTCTTCCTAGTTCCCTGTGTTGTGTGGTCTAGTTGTGAGATATATCTGAACCATCAAAACAAGACTTTATTGTTCTCAACATTGTCAAGGGGCTGCAGTTTATTCTTAAAAATGTCACGCCCTTTTGAAAATACCAAGATCAAAACATTTTGTTCTCAAATTTGGCAAATCCAGGCAAAAAGGATTTCAATATATATATATATATATATATATATATACATAAATTCCTTTTTATTTTTTTGTTTTCCTCTTAGTTTCTGAATTGGATAAAATTGCCCAAGTGCCATTTTGATGAATCACCCGAAAACCAATAGTTCCATAATTGCAACTGCAAAAATAATTGCACTGTTTCCAAACAGTGTTGTTATTGTTAACTAAAACTAATAAAAATGTTTTTTTATTTGAAATGAAGCTGAAATAAATGAAAAATAAATTTAAACTAATGTTTAACTAAAATTTTTTTTTTAAAAAAACAAATTTTTAATGTAAAAATTAGAAATGTCATTTTTTAACTAAAACTAAACCTATTGAAAATTGTTTTAGTTAACTGAAATAAAGCTGAAATAAAATATAAATCTAAAACAACTTTTAAAAAAAAACTTGAAAATTAGAAATTTTGTTAGTTGTTATTATGAAAATTAGTTTTAATTAATTAATTTGAAATAAAGTATAAGTATAAAAACAATTAATAAAACTGAAAAAAATAAATGAAAGGTAAATGGATATATTAAAAATAAAAGACAAAAGTACACAACAAAATTACTAAAACTTAAAAAGTGAAGATATAAAAATACTAAATATTCATGTTATATCAATAATATATATATATATATATATATAAATAAAAATACTGAATAATACTAAAATGCTAAAATAATGCACCAAAAAAAAAAAAAAAAAAATGCCCTGCCCCAAACCTATGCTGTTTGTTAAGCCAGATATAGCTGTGTCAGACTGGTTCTGGTTCTTTCTGGTTCTTTCAGGAAATTCATATTTCCAAATTATTGATTTATATACTGAGCTCCAGATTAAGGTCACTGCTGCAATAATGATGACAACAGAGCAATTCATAGTGCATTTTCAGAGTAGTTTCGTCTTGTTTTTTTGACAGGCCACTTCCTCCAAACAGCTGGTTCTGTTGAGACATGCTTTGACAGGTACCTGCATCTGGACCTCACCAGTGTCAGCCCAGAGGCAATCATTACAAGGGGTTACTCAAAACCTTACACAAACAATCACTCCAGCCTGCTGATGTCCATGTCCTGGGCTGGAAAACAATTCCATTATTACTGCTGTGCTGGATAAACTGGATTACACTGAAGGTTTGTCTGCAAGAGATAATGCTGCCATGCTATTGGGAAAATGACAATGATTATGTTCTTTCCTCCATATCTCCTTCTGTATAGTGCATCTCTTGGCTCTTCGTTTGACAAAAGAGGTCAAAGGTATATTACATATACTGTACTGTACATGAACTAAAGTGGTATGAACATAGAAGCACTAATGTTTTTGGTTTTTAAGAACGAATCAAATTCAGCAATTCCCCTAATCCTCACCAACAAATCCATGAGATTACATTCATGGGGACTCTTAATGTTCCATAAGATAACTGAAAACTTGTGCGTATATATATATATATATATATATATATATATATACACAGTGCCTTCATTTTTTTCACGTTTTGTTATGTTGCAGCCTTATGTTAAACTGCTTTAAATTACTTTTTTTCCACATCAATCTACACTCCATACACCATGATGACAAAGCAAAAACAGAATTGTCACAACTTCGTAAAATTTATTACAAATAAAAAACCTGAAATAAGTACATTGTATAAGTATTCAAACCCTTAACTCAGTACTTAGCTGAAGCACCTTTATAGCCTCAAGTCTTTTCTGTTTGATGTGACCAGCTTTGCTCATCAGCATTTGGCAATTATCTGCCATTCTTCTCCTCACCTGTTCACCTCTTAAGCTCTGTCGGGTTGGATGGGGGCAGATGTACATTCTCAGGTTTCTCCAGAAATATTTGATAGGGTTCAAGCCCAGGCTGTGGCTGGGCCACTCAAGGACATTCACAGAGTTGTCTATAAGCCACTCTTGCTGTGTGCTTAGGGTCATTGTCCTGTTGGAAGGTGAACCCTTCTGCCCAGTCTGAGGTTCTGAATGCTCTGGACTGGGTTTTCATTAAGGCTATCTCTATATTTTGGTGCATTGAGCTTGTCTTCTACTCTGATGAGTCCCTCAGTCCCTGCCGCTGAAAAACAGCCCCACGGCATGAGGCTGCTACCAGCACACTTTACATTTTGGATGGTACTCTGATGAGCAGAGCTGCTTTCCTTCAAACATGATGCTTGGAATTGAGGTTCATCAGACCAGAGAATCTTGTTTCTCAGAGTCTGAGGGTCCTCTAGGTGCTTTTTTGCAAATTCCAAGTGGGTTTTTGTGTGTCTTCACCGAGGAGAAGACTGAGTCTGGCCACACCGACATAAAGTCCAGATCAGTGGAGCGTTGCAGTGATGTTTGTCCTTCTGTAGGTTTCTCCCATCTGCATATATGATCATGGAGCTCATCTAGAGTGACCATCAGCTTCTTGGTCACCAGTCTAGACAAGGCTCTTCTCCATCAGTTGCTCAGTTTGGCCAGGAGGCCAGCTCTAGGAAGAGTTCTAGTTGTTTCAAACATCTTCCATTATGGATAATGAAGGCTACATGATTCTGTGAACCTTCAATGAAGCAGAATTTTTTCTGAACTCTTCCCCAGATGTGTGTCTTGATGCAAACCTGTTTCTGAGCTCTACAGCCAGTTCTTTTGACCTCAGGGCTTGGTTTCCTCTCTGATATGCATTTTCAGCTGTTAGACCTTTTATTAAGATGTGTGTGCCGTTCCAAATCATACCCATTCAATTGACTTTGACACAGGTTAACTTCACTCAAAGTGTAGTAATATCTACAAGCAATATGAATGCTCCTGAGCTAAATTTCAGCTGTCCCAGATAAGGGTTTGAATACTTAATGGCAATGGAATCATTTAAGTTTTTTATGTTTAAAATATTCGCAATTTAAATCGTAATTTAAAGCAGTTTAACATAAGGCTGCAACATGACAAAATGTGAAAAAAATGAAGGGGTTTGAATACTTCTGCAAGGCACTGTATACATACATATATATATATATATAAAATAAATGAATAATAAATGTAAAAAAATATACCACTGGTAACACTGGTATCTGTTTAGGGTTTAATAGAGAGAAATCCAGTCAATAATAGGCCATCATTTAGAATGATCAAGATAATCCATGAAGGGGTACCAGATCTTGAAAAAATTCTTGGTTTCTTTTATTAAATACTTGAGTTTAAAAAAGGGTCCATGTTGTTTTTCCATGTATTCTTCTGGCTGATCAATGGTGTGTGTTGCATTTCATGCACAGTATGAATTTCCTGGTGTTTTTGATATTAGAACCATTGCTTAAATAAAGAATAAAAATCAACATAATAAATGTGAGCAAACTGATCTGAAGTCAAACATTTTGTAGGTCAAAAAGTCACCATTCTTCAAGAATGACCCTAAAGGTTTTATTTTATTCATGGAGTATTTGTTTTCAGGGGAAAGAACTAAAAAGGAAAATGTATTCCTGTCAGGATTATCCCGCCAAATCCAGCAGCTAGAAATTTCTTGCAAACTGAACATTAGTTCTTCTGCATAAAGCATTCATTACTGAGCCCAAGCACCCTCTTTGCTCACCCCCTTATTTGTATCGTTTTCTGACAGCACACACTCGAATGCATCCTGGAGAGGATTTTTTTTTCTGCAATTAAAATAATGTCACTCTTCAAGCAGACCCGTCCTAGCATTAGCAGCCCTCCCTTGAACCATGAAATACCCATTTATTACAGAAACATAAATTAATTTCATCTTTCCTCACTGCTCATACTCTCTCTCTTCTTGTTTCCATGAGTACACCTAAAAAGTGTTCAGTGCTGAGCACTCGGTGAGCTTTACTGGTGTAGGGCTTGAGAGTCCAGTCAGGCATTTGATGGCAGTTTAATCATTATTACTGCTCCGATGTCGGGGGCTCTCTTGGGAGCAGGGATGAAGAACTCCTTGGGAAGATTTCGACGTAATGAGGCTGACAGTCATGGCAGGGGACCTGTAACTGATTGCTTAATGCATGCAGATGAAATGTTAATGGGAAAGCTGCATGTTGAGACACAGTGGTGGAGAGCTTTGCTTAAAACTGCTAACACCGTCCCAACACATTGCCCAACACCCAATGACAGCGACAGCAAGCAATTAGGGACATTACACTATGTGTCAACACTTCCGCAAGTCTAGATCAGACAATCCGCTATGCGTTTTAATTGTTCTTTGAGAACATTTTAAAACCGTGACATGAAGCACGTATAGACAAAACAGACAAATCTATTTGTTTTATAGTTGGCAATTGCCTGTATATTTTTCTTTGCCATCATGGTGGTGACTTTTCATTGACTTCCATTGATTTATTATGTAATGTTTAGTATAATGTTAGACAGTCGGCCATTACATGTTTCTGATTAGAACACCAACTTGGCGCATCTGCTGAACAAATAAATAAAAATATGGAAATTATACATTGATTTGAGAAATTATTTCATTATATTACCAGTATGTTATGTTTAAATGGCTGCCAGGAAAAAAAAAAATTGGGGCTTTTTTGTGTGGAATGCATTAAAACTTGGAATTCTGAGGGGAAAGGTATGAACTGTGAGATAAAACGTTTTATTTTATGTATCTTTTTTCAGTGGTGAAAAAAAACAGAATAAACTAATAATTTAAAAAATGTAAAAACTGTGAGACGTAAACTCAGAATTTTGAGAGGAAAAAAAATCAGAATTATGAGATATAAACTCCGAATTTCAAGAAAAAATAAAAAATTGTGAGATGTAAACAGATTTCTGAGGAAAAAAATTCAAAATTTCGAGATGTAAACTCAGAATTCTGAGGACAAAAGTCAGAATTGCAAGATATAAACTCAGAATTTCAAGTAAAAAAAAGTAAAAATTGTGATTTGTAAACATATTTCTGAGGAAAAAAACTCAAAATTCCAAGATATAAACTCAGAATTACAAGGAAAAAATCTAAATTGTGAGATGTAAACTAAGATTTCTGAGAAAAAACTCAAAATTCCGAGCTATAAACTCAGAATTGCAAGAAAAAAGCAAAAATTTTGAGATGTAAACAGATTTCTGAGGGAAAAAAGTCATAATGGTGAGATATAAACTCAGAATTCCAAGAAAAATTTGCAATGAGAAACAAAGCTAGAATTGTGAGATGTAAATTCGCAATTACAAGGTTATAATGTGCAGGTGCAGGTGTTATAATGTGCAAGTTGTATATAACTTTTTTTTTTAGATTTTATTCCATGGAAGAAATAACCTTACATAGTATTTTGATATGAAATATGTAGCATTGATTTCATTCACCAGAAGGATGGATTGATGTACAGCGTTGCCATGAATGACCACAAATATTAATAAATATCAGTCCACTATATAGCATGACTGACCACCGAGTATTTCAGAGCTCTGTGTAATAGTTGTAAATAATTATATAACCTAATGCTACCTTCCATCTCCTGCTCCTAAACCTTACACTCAGATTTTTGCATTTTTAGATTTTAATTAAGAAGTTATTTAGTGAGTTTTTCCAAATAAAGAGGCTTTTAAAAGGAACTTTTATCAGATTCAGCTTACTACTGGGGGCAAAATTTCCTCAAACATTAGCTAGTGCAAGTAAACCCACCCACACATCCACACAACCCTTGAGTGCCAGAAGCAAAAAGCAGCTTTGAATAATAGATAAAATTATAGATAAAAGGTGTGACATTTCCCTTGCCATTCTTCTCCAGTGTTAATAAAAGGCTCTAATAAGAAGGTGACCTTTTTGGAATAGATTTGTAAATGTCACAAACTAAGGCCCTCTGTATGAAATTGGCACCTTAAACAGAGGCACTGAGAGGAAGGGAATGGGCTTCTTTTGCCTCATAACAAAAGATGTCACGTGTGCTTCATTTACTGATACTCTAATGTTCACTTCAGTCTGCAACCAACCATGATTAAAACACATCTTTTATTACTGCTTTTACAGAAGTTCAGGTTCAGGTGCAGAGAAATGTGGAAATTTCAGGAAGAACACACTGTCTTTTTTTCTATGTCAGTAAATTCTACTTCAGTGATGAATATTTCAGTTGTGTTTTTATGGCCTTCATTGGTTATGAACAATTCAATGACTCACATTTCAGCTGGATATTTATGACTTGCAAAGACAAGGAAGGTCATGAGGTTTTTCCCGTCCACAAGGGCTAACATGAAGGCCAAAGAGGCATCTAGTGGAGAGGCTGTGATCTAGGGTGAAGTTTCACACTCCATTCCTCCCTCAAGTTTTCATCATAGAATAATAATGCAGTATTTTCTCTGACCTTCCTTAAAGGTGAAGAGTGTAATTTCTGCACCACTATTAGGCTTCATGCCCATTCTAACTGAATAGGATTTTTGAGCCAAGTGGATTATCTATAAATATACTTTCTGCGAGAAAAAAAAAAGTTCAACTTAACCTTTAAATTTAAGTTGCATAATTATTGTATAGTAAAAGAAATGATCGGAAACTGTTCAAAATGCTTTGACAAAAATAATCCAATCTCATGGCAAATTTTAGATATATATTACTATTTTTTCAACACTACACAATTTTAATATATATATATATATATATATATAGCAATTATAATAATTGTAGTATATCCCCTTTTCTCCTAATTTCTAAATTATATACTATATATATTATTATATATTGTTATTGTATATATTATGTGTGTATACACAAACATATACATATAATTCTGAAAAAGTATAATGTCAATATATATAACATGTACCTATTAGATATTATATCCACACACATATCTCATCTATCTATCTATCTATCTATAAAAATGTATTCAGCATTTTCAGCATTCAACATTTCTCACATTATCACAGTTTATTCACTAGAAAATGGTAATAAAATATGACAAGAACTCAAGAGTTAAACTGTGTCAGAACAAATTCATCTTGATAATATCAGATAACTTTCACAGAAAGGTATGTAACAAAACATGGTCAGGTCAAAGTGTCAAATCAAATTTTTGATCCAAAATCTTTATCAGTTTTACTGGTAGTTGTCACGTATGTGTTCCTGTTTAGTTCCGTTTTGCCCTTATTTGGTATTTCCCGTTCTTGTTTTGTTAATCCTCCTTCATTTAGATCACCTGTGTTAATCAATCATCTTGTTTGCTCCTTTGTTTCCGTTCCTTTATAAGTCCTCAGTTCTCCCCTTGTCTTTGTCCTGGATTAATGTTGTTAAATGGAAATAGTGTGTTGATGTTTATTAAAAAAATCCTTTTCGTCTACTTTGTTGTCGAGCGCTTAATCTACAACCACGTACCGTGACAGTAGTCTACTGTATGAGGAATTTTTGGGTATAATATGTCACAGTTTACTTTATTTTGCTATCCTCACTTACATAAGTGAGCTATAGTGTCCTGCACTCACTAGTAAAAAATATCAAAAATTATATCTGGTATCTGAATCATTTTTGGTTTGACTACAACAAAAATACACACACACATAAACTCTACTATGTGCTTATATGTTTTTTCCCTTTTCTTCATCTTTCTTACAGGAGAAAGTACACTCAAAAAACAGACTCTTCATCTTTAATGGAAAGTGAGGAAAAACTGTATACAAATCAAAAGTTATGGGTGCTCAGATATCATAAAACTCCACAGCGGCTGCATATGGTTTAAGACCCTCCCACCTCTTCATCTGCAGCCATAAAAACACAGTTCATTGCCATATGCTTCTTGGACCCATTTGGCTCTCAGACTTCAGTATTAATTCGGTCAGTCTTCATTCAGGGTTCAAAGCTCTTCAGGCTGACTCGGCAGTGCAGGAGAGCAGAGAGTATTATGGTGCACTCGCTATGTATTTTACATGACTGGATACAGCATATCGTATTAGATGATGGCTCTTGTGTGAGAGAGATGAAATGTAGCCAGCGGGCTCGGAGTTTGTTTCTATCTGAGTATCAGATGAGGAGGATGTTTAGAACCTGCTGTCTGGGTTGCCATGAACTCGCTCGCTCTCCTTTGATTATTGCAAACCACATTAGCCTGAGAGACTGTTTATGTGAACATGGTTGGAATGGGACACTTTCTGCTCTCCCTCCAAGCCTCCAAAACATCAAGGTCTTTGTTCTGTAAACACGTATGTGTGTGTAATCACCTTCCATTTCATTTATCACATGACACGACAAAGGAAAAATAATTCAACAGTCTATATAATATAAGGATATAATTTTAGGCAACTTAAATTGGCATATTAAAATGATTTCTGAAAGATCATGTGACACTGAAGACTAGAGTAATAGCTGCTGAAATTCAAAATATATTTCAAAATAAAATAGAAAAAAAAGCTTGCAATAATATTTCAAAATATTAGAGTTTTAATGTATTTGTGGTCAAATAAATGCACCCTTGGTGAGCATAAGAAATTCTTTTCAAAGACATTGTGTAGTGTTGGCACAATAATAACTCACTGACTCCAATTGCAGCGGTTCTTGAGCTTACAGCTGGAGTGGAAGACAATCAGTGAATACCAGCTTATGTAATAATGTAACCATCTAAAATGTAAATGTACATCTGAAGCTCTTTCTGGTTCTGTTTAATTTATTATAATGTGTGCATAATGTGTTGTAAAGTTTTGCTGTTCTCAAGTGTGTGTATTTGAAGGTCCATGTTTTTATGCAAGATGTACTTTGCTCTCAAGCAAGGTTGTTTTTACGGAATCCTGCTCTTGAGTGAAGTGGACCCTGGGGCTCAAAATGATGAGAACAGAGTGCCAAAAACACTACAACATACTTATGTGCCCACAAACACACCTACGCAGAATTCTACTTACATGCATGCAAATACAGTTATTCTCCAATACACACATGCTCACACAAGTGCTGTGTGTCTGATAAGACCCATTGTCACTAATGGGCAATAATATTTTATGCTATTTTAGTAGAAGCGCTCTCGGTCGGGACATATCCCTGAGCTGAGAGATTCACAAGATCCAAAAGAGAAGAGAAGAAAGCCTTGAGCATGTGTCCTTTTCAGACATTTTATTAGTATCCTACTACCTTGATACTATGACATGTTCTTCATTGAGTTTGAGTGTAAGTGAGCATCAGTGATTCAGTAAAAACATACGCTACCATGAACAGAGGTCACAGGTGACTACAAAAATCTTTCAAATGGACATATGGCAACAGGAACACTGTTAGATGTGTAAGCCTTCTGCTTATATGTGTACTTCATCTACTTTCTTAACTATATTCATTCAACAGTTCATTCAAAAACACTAAGGCTGCATCCGAAAACCTAAGCAGCTAACTTGCTGCTTCGCTGCCTTATCAGGCAATGACTTTGCAGGCAGCGTTTTTGCACGAAGGCACCTCATGAAACTGATTTCGGTTTAATGATCTACAACAAAATAGAATGAGTTTTGGTGAAAACTAAATGAATATTTATTTACTATGATACTGATTTCTCGCTAGAAATACAATCAAAAGAGCAAAAAGTTCAAAGTTCACATCACATAAACTGACCACCAAACGCAACTTTCAGACACCATCTTAATGTTTTTGGCTCAACCATCACGGAATGATACACACAGGATTATGGGATATCAAAGGCAGTGAAGGATACATTTATGCTGCCAATTTCAAGACACAAACTGCTCCTAAGTAAATATGACAATCACCAACTGCATTTCTCTATATGATGATACATTTTGCAAGGTCAGTGGTTGATGTTTTTTCCTCTCTTCGTTTCAGTTGAGGAGCCCGAGGTCTGTTGATGAGCATATGTGATTACTTGAGGCTGGAGATGGAAGATGAAGTGTGAAAATGGAGCGACCTGTGGGAGTCTCACAGCCTGCAAAAAATCAATATTGCTTTCCTTGAGATCCTCTTTCTCTCAGCATCTGCGAGGTATAGATTCCCATCTCCGCCATGCGTGGACTCTACTATGTGTGCCTAGCACTGATGAAATATCTGTGATATTTACTATTTCTTGATCATATATGTGAGGAGGACTGAACTACAGAGCTAAACGAACAACTCAAAACCAGCTTCAGCTGAGCCTAACGGCTGATGTCCAGTCAGTAATGAGTAGTTTCATTGAGTTCAGTCTGAAACCGGCTTTACGATCACCAGCCAGATGTGTTTTAAACAAATCTTACAGCAATACAATCTCACAACATCTTATTCTCCCATCAGTCCCTCAGCCTGTACACCAGCAGATATACGTCCGAACATATTTGTCCAGTCAGGTAGAACAAAAATGACACAGTGAGCATTGCTCAGTCATGGGGTGTTGAATGTGACTCATTATGCCACTGCTCGGTGCCTCCACAGGCTCTGCCGATAAAGACCGTCCCCACTGCGTGTCCATGCCTGGATGGAGTAATTGGACCGGTGAGGTAAAATGGCCACACAGACTCCAGGAACAGAGAATTAACTGCATACTGACAGCATTAAAGTTGGCAGCCTCCCAGGGCTGAATGTTGATTTTTGAACTGCTGTTTTGCCAGAGCGAGAAACGAACAGAAAGACAAACCTTTATAAATTACGGAGCAGTAAACTCAGACAACAATAAATACTGTATTTTTGTCATCTGACAAGGTTAGAGAGTTCTTTCATCGCAAAATCTATCTGGCTCCATTATTTTCTTGGAGTTTGTATAAAGATGCTGGCCAGTGAGCGACACAGTGAGCTGTGTAAAAGGCTGATACGACTTAAAATAAAACAAGACCTTAAATATAAAGAATGCTTTATGCGTTTCTTTTAAACCGCTGCCAGCAAAGCAAGAATGAAAGGAACGCAGAGACTGCCAGCATTATCCTTGTTAGTGTCTGCAGATAGAATGTTTTACGAGACAAAGGATCCATACTCTGCTGGAGAAATTAATGACTTTCTTTGAAAAGAGGGTCTCGGTGTTGTTATGGAAACCTCCACTCAAGAGATGCTAATAAGCTCAAGCCAAAGCAAAAGAAGCAGTTTTGAACGTGGAAATAAAACTTGAGCCTGTCTTTAATGCGCTGCTTTTGGAACAGGATGTTGCAGGACATGATTACAGCTGCTTGTGAAGGAAACAATCACTAGTACTATTCGTTTTCATTTTGGCTCACATCTCGTCCTGAACATGAACATCAATTATACCATAAATCTTGTGGCCTGTTGATAAGAGGTACTCTATCGCTTTTCTAATTGATCAGACATACATTTCCCACATGATGAGAGAAACAGATGATGAAAAGTCTCATAAACCTGCTTACTTATCAGAATATCACATACATTTTTCTTCTGTAGCAACCAGATAAAAACCACCAGAACACTGAAGCAACACTTAAAACTACTCAGCACAGCTTAGCAACTGCATAGCAACACCTTGGCAAACACCCAAAAACAGCAAGCAGCAATGCATAGGGTCTGTAAAAATAAATATGCAGTGATAAAATGTGTTTGAATGATGTTTTATTCACAGTGAAGGAGCGAGTTCTGTGATCCTGCAAACAAGGAAATGCATCTCTCATATGGTCAGTCACATTAAAAATTAATATTTAAATCAGTAATAGGAAATAATATTATTTATTTATTTATTTATTTAAATTTGTTCATAGGAAGAATAATACATTTAATAATAGGAAGAAAATGATAACAGCAAAAAGTGCCATTGCTTAAATGGTTTTCTGTGTTGCATTTTATCTCTAAAAATTATGGATGTAATTTAAAAAAAAAAAAAAAAAAAAAAAGGGAAATAACCAGAAAAATTAATATAGCTTCTTATTTACACAAGGTAAATGGCTAACACTTCAGTAAAGGGACCAATTCTCACTAATAACTAGTTGCTTATTAGCATGCCTATTATTAACATATTATTAGTACTTATAAAGCACATATTCTACATCCCTAATCCTACCCAATACCTAAACTTAACAACTGCCTTACTAACTATTAATAAGCAGCAAATCAGGAGTTTATGAGGCAAAAGTCGTAGTTAATGGTTTGCTAATTGGCGAGAACTGGACCTTAAAATAAAGTGTGACCGGTAAACATTTGAACTGGCTACTTCTTCGAATAGTAAAATGCTTTGTCAAACAAGCCCTAATTCATAATAATGTATATAATAAATATTTTAATATTATGGCCATATAATGGCCTATTTATAAAGTTTACATGATTTTATTCTCTTTTTTCTTCTGAACGGCTCCTACTTGCTGTAGTGGAATGGTGATATAATATTATTCTTGTAAACGATTTCCAATATTTCAGTAAATTTCCATATTCAAAATGCATGCCCTCAAAGTGCAACAGTTAACATATGGTGCTTGGCAGTGGTCAAAATGGACTTACAAAACAAAATTTGAATTGATTCCTTCTTGTAAACTGAGAGATGTGGATTCAGGCAGCAATTAAATTACCACGTAGCCTTGGTGTTTTTCCACAGACAAGCCCTGGATTTGGGCAGCAGTAAAATCACAGACTAGTCCCTGTAAATGTTGAACTTACCTTACATCCCCATAAGAAACAATTACTGTTCAAATAAGCCTTTGGATATTATTTTGAAATCAAGAAACTTAGATACAATGTGACTGAAGTCGAATCTTCTGACGCTCAAAGATGGTGAATAGTGGAGCAGTAAGCGCTAGTGATAATGGCAGAGTCCCAGCCCGGTCTTGACTATAAGAAAATGGGTCTTATGCATATGCATGAGATTGGACCTCAGGTGAGGAGAGCTGTGACCCAATTGCAGACATCATCAGTAATGATGAAGTTCACATACGCAGAACTCACCTGAGAACCAAGTACCTCTGTGCTCAGAATGTGCATTTATAGTTTTTTATTGCAGTTACTGTGAAAAGATGTCTGTTTGACCCATCCGTAGCACTGTTTGTTCCCCCTATTATCCATGTACTTGAACTTTTGTGCAATCATTTCCTGTAATCAGTGTGGGAAATGACATTCTATCCAAAGGCTGTAGATGTTTGTTGGTTATGGCTGCTGTTTATATTTTGGTTTGAAATAGACACTATTTTTCTCATAACGTTGAAGCACATCACCCGTGGGTCTGCTGGCCCTGGGCTCTCAGGTATTAGAGGACAAATATCCAACACACCGGCTCAGTGCAGAATTTCATGTCTGTCCTGTTTTCCTGGTATTGCAGAATACCTGTAACCTTTAACAGCTCCTGAGACTTAATGTCAGCTCTATATGGTATATGAACAACCCAGATTCCACTCCAAATAACAGACCAGACAAAAGAAGAAAAGGGTATAAAGAAAAATATACCAGTGATGTCTTACAAATTCAGATTGCATCTTCAGCAAAAAGACATGCAAGGCTTAGCAATACAAATGAGTTCAATTGCACCTCCTAAAATGGTGCTTTTCTGAAGATTATGCTGAAAAACTCTGTTGCCATGAGACCTATGGTTATTCATCCGGTCTAAGGACTCAAGTTAATTACGCACTAATCGGATGAAATTAATTGCACTTACTATGCAATCTGAGCAAATTAAATGTAATTCTTTTCCTCTTTTGTTTTGTCAGAACAACTTGGGTGGGTACGTTTAGACCTTTCAGCATTTTCAAGTAAAAACACCTTACAGGGGCATTGAAGATCATCATAAAATTAATTACTCAAATCATAGGCCATATGTTCATTAAACCGTGTTGATTTAAAGATTATAAATACTGCATCTGTCTTTGTTTAATTGTGTAAATGAAAATGCATATTTAATCTTATAAGCATATGCACAAAGCAAGATGCAAATATATATATATATACAGTGTGTGTGTGTGTGTGTGTGTGTGTGTGTATATATATATATATATATATATGATTTTATATTTATATTTAAATTATTAATCAATTTTAAAAATTGATAATTTTAAAATTATATATTTTATATTATTTTAAAATTTAAATGCAATATAATATTTAAATTATAAATATATTTATATTATTATTTTGAAATGTAAAATATTCTCTCTCACTCTCTATATTTATATGATATTCTATTTATATTTTTATATATATATATATATATATAAATTTATTTTATTATATAATATAAATTTATTTTGATCTTTACAATATTTATATATTTAAAATTGATATAAAATATTCACATTTTAGATATGTAATATTTAAAAAAATAGATATTTTTATATTATATTAAAATTTAAATACAATATAATATTTAAATTATAAATATATTTATATTTTTATTATATTGAAATTGAACATATTCTATATATATATATATGTGTGTGTGTGTGTGTACAAAATATATGTTTTAACTAATATTAAGTGTAAGTTAACACCTTTTTGTAATTTGATATTTAAATTTTTAAAAGTTTTAATTTTATTATATTATAAACTATTTATATAAAATATACATTTTAACTAATATCATCTTTAAACAACTTTTATTACACCTTTTGTAATGCAGTTCAATCAATGCAGCAGTGTTGAACATAAAAAATACCTAGAAATTAACAAATAAGTGCTGTATATAGCAGAAGTCATAAAGTAAATAAGTAAAAAAGGTTAATTAGACAAATGCAAGGCAAATTGGAAACACTCTCTCATTGCTTCTTAATGAGCAATATAACTGAGCTGCACCTTGAGGATTAGGACTGACTGTCATCAGTTAACAGCTTTAATCACAATGAAAGCACAAAATGAGGAAATAACTGCAAAGTAAGTTGTTCTATTGTGTGTGTCTGTAGTTATGGACATACACAGGTGTGTACATGTATTTTTGTGAGTACAATTGTGCGTTCATCATCTCTCAGTTCCCCAACACCGCATGTGGACGAGGGTGAATCGCAGATGTAGCAGACCAATGGTCAGAATCACAGCCCAAGGCTGATTGATGCGTCTCTAAATGAGCCCCAACAATAGCTGAGTGTCTGTGTCAGCGGCTGCTTGCTTAAGCTTCTTTATCCTTAAAACCAAGCGTCCAAAAGCACACCTACTCCGACTGAAAGCGCTCAGATGGTGGCAGCGCTTTTGTGCTCACAGTATTGACAAGCATTTTCTGAGCTATCCATCAAGTGAAAAGAAAGAAACCGCTGCTCTCACAACTGCTCTACTCACTTACATCATGAAGTGATATAATCTCATTGTAATGCATTATGTCTTTTCCAGCTGCGCTCCAAATTACAAGGTTTATTTTGCAGGCTGTCAGTTCATTGCGTCATTCAGTTTTATTGCCGTTTGAGGTTAAAAGGGAAGTTAAAGGATTAGTTCACCAGAAATGAAATTTCTGTCATCATTTGCCAACTCTCGTGTCATCCCATATAGAATTTTTTTTTTTTTTTTTTCTTGGCCAAAACATATTTTACATATATGTTGCAAACAGTGAAGCACAATGACATATATTTTAAAAATTTTAATATTTTGTTTCAACCTTCATATACCAAAATATATTTCAGAATGTATTTCAGGGGCAAGAAAATACATTTCCAGTCTTACAGTAGCCTACATTTAGGGTACAAGCAAATGTGGATGGAATGGGCTACTCAAACTAGATTTATATGATTTAATAATATTTTTTTTCCCATATATATATATATATAGGGCTATATATGTGTAGGGCATTATATACACTCACTGGCCACTTTATTAGGACCCCCTTTTGCCTTCAGAACTGCCTTAATTCTTCGTGGCATAGATTCAACAAGGTATTGGAAACATTCCTCAGAGATTTTGCTCCATATTGACATGATAGCATCACACAGTTGCTGCAGATTTGTCGGCTGCACATCCATGATGCGAATCTCCCGTTCCACCACATCCCAAAGGTGCTCTATTGGATTGAGATCTGGTGACTGTGGAGGCCATTTGAGTAAAGTGAACTCATTGTCATGTTCAAGAAACCAGTCTGAGATGATTTGAGCTTTGTGACATGGTGCATTATCCTGCTGGAAGTAGCCATCAGAAGATGGGTACACTGTAGTCATAAAGGGATGGACATGGTCAGCAACAATACTCAGGTAGGCTGTGGCGTTTAAACGATGCTCAGTTGGTACTAAGGGGCCCAAAGTGTGCCAAGAAAATATCCCCCACACCATTACACCACCACCACCAGCCTGAACCGTTGAGACAAAGCACGATGGATCCATGCTTTCATGTTCTTTATGCTAAATTCTGACCCTACCATCTGAATGTCGCAGCAGAAATCGAGACTCCAGGCAACCTTTTTCCAATCTTCTATTGTCCAATTTTGGTGAGCCTGTGCGAATTGTAGCCTCCGTTTCCTGTTCTTAGCTGACAGGAGCGGCACCCGGTGTGGTCTTCTGCTGCTGTAGCCCATCTGCTTCAGGGTTCGACGTGTTGTGCGTTCAGAGATGGTATTCTGCATACCTTGGTTGTAACGAGTGGTTATTTGAGTTACTGTTGCCTTTCTATCATCTCTAACCAGTCTGCCCATTCTCCTCTGACCTCTGACATCAACAAGGCATTTTCATCCACACAACTGCCGCTCACTGGATATTTTCTCTTTTTCGGACCATTCTCTGTAAACCCTAGAGATGGTTGTGCGTGAAAATCCCAGTAGATCAGCAGTTTTTGAAATACTCAGACCAGCCCGTCTGGCACCAACAACCATTCCACGTTCAAAGTCACTTAAATCCCCTTTCTTCCCCATTCTGATGCTCGGTTTGAACTTCAGCAAGTCGTCTTCACCACATCTAGATGCCTAAATGCATTGAGTTGCTGCCATGTGATTGGCTGACTAGCAGTTTGTGTTACCAAGAAACTGAACAGGTGTACCTAATAAAGTGGCCGGTGAGTGTATATTTTTGAATGTTTTTATACATATATATATATATATATATATATATATATATATATATATATGTGTGTGTGTGTGTGTGTGTGTGTGTATGTATGTATTTAATTAAATCATTTTATCAAAACTTTGGATATTTAAAATGTAATTAATATTAATATACTTAAATATACAATATATGGCCAATGTGCAAATATACAATAAATGGCCAATATATATTAGCAGATAAATACAGTAAGTAGATAAGTATAGCATATATTTTTCATATGTACTATACTTATCTACTTATCTACTTTCATTTCACATAAATGTACATATTTTAGAGAAAATTACTTTTTGTTATTTTTTGAATATTTAAAAGGAAATAATATAGTACATTTAGTAGTGTATTTAATTAATATTAATATATTTAAACATTTTAATTGATTAAAATAATTATTTTAATTATTATTCATATATTTAAAATATATTTGAAAAAAGTATATATTTTTGTATTTAAACCTGTATGACTGACTTTCTTCTGTGGAACACAAAAAGAGAAATAAAAAACAAAACAAAAAAAACAATGTGCTTGCTCTTTTCCATGCAATTACAATGAATGAAGACAAAAAGGACACAAAAGCACCAGAAAACTATTCTAAAAACTATTTCATATAACTCATGTGCTATATTCCAACAAAGTGATCATTAAAACTATTCCTTTGAAAGTATTTTTATGTCATGTTTTTAACTTTTAATTTATTATTTAACCCCATTCTTATTGTTCACATGGTGAAATGTCTCTTTAATTGTCTTTAACTGCAGTTAGGATTGGTTACCATCTGCTGAGCTTTGATGTTTGTGAATCTTGAGCGCTTCAGATGTCAGTGTTCAGAATTCAATGAAGAACCCAAGAGACAATGATGCAACGCAGAGGACAACTAAGAGGCAAGGATGTCTGCTTGATGTTTTCTCGCTCTTATGATTGCGAGTGTGTGTGTGTGCAGTCATTTTAGCGCAGATGCAGTACTCATTTCTAAGCCAATGCAAGTGTGTGTTTGACTTGGTAATCATCAAGCAGTGCATCAGGGGAGTATGTGTGCACGGATGACATGGCCTAGATTTCCTCCAGAACATCCCGGGGCAACCAGATGAGCAAATGAACCACGTGGCATCACCTCAAACAGCTGACCCACAACTCCAGTGCGTCCTTCACATGTGGCACAAGCTTCTCGATCCCTCTCTGCTGACCAACATCTGACAGCTGTTGTTTTCTTAGCATTTTGGGATTGCTGACTCTTTGGACCGTCCTTTGTTCACACATCAGTCACTGCATTTTTCAGACGTCTGGATCACATTGTGCTGGTGTGCAAGTTGTCAGTCTGATTTTCACTCAATGAATCTGCAGTATGCATAAGAATATAGATGCACAATGAGCAGTGGAATAAAAAAGTTAGCAGCTTCCCAACTTTCCTCAAGTATCTCCCAACCTTTTAATAAAAGACAAACCAAAGACAATCTTTCTGTTCACAATTCCATAAATGGATTTATGCCTGGGTGCTAAGTGTGAAACACGACTCATATAAAATGCATTTTCTAATGTCATCCATTGCATCTTTTAACAACTACAGAAAATGGTCATAGGTTCCATTGCCAGAGAACATAATATACTGGCAAAAAGTTGAGTAAAGTTTTTTAAAGGGTTTTTTAACATCCCAATAAAGCAGTTTTTTCATAACTAAATTCATGCAAATTCCATTGTCTTATATTGTCTATATATCATATTCCATTGTCCATATCCTCTTTAACTGATCAAACAGACCAGCTAGCACTTTTACAACTTACAAACAAGTAGAAAAATATGTAATATTTATTTATTAATTAAAACAATTTTTTTTACAATTTATTACCCTTTTTTACCATTATCTTAATATTAATGTATACAGTTTTAAAAGTTTGGGATCAGTAAGATTTTTTATGTTTTTTTAAAGAAGATTTTAATGCTCATCACGGCTGCATTTATTTGATCAAAAATACAGAAAAAAAAAACAGCCGTTTTGTGAAATATTATTGCAATTTAAAATAACAGTTTTCTATTTTAATATACTTTAAAATAGAATTTATTCATGTGAATCAAAGCTGAATTTTCAGCATCATTACTTCAGTCTTCAGTGTCACAGTATCCTTCAGAAATCATTCTAATATGCTGATTTATAATCAATATTGGAAACAGTTGTGCTGCTTCATATTTTTTGGGACCTGTGATACTTTTTTGAGGATTCTTTGATAAATAAAAAGTTAAAAAGAACAGTGTTTATTCAAAATAGAAATTTTGTTTTACAATATACACTACTATTCAAAAGTTTTTTTAATTTTTCTTTCTTTTTTTAAGAAATTTATTCTTTTATTCGGCAAGGATGTGTTAAATGGACAAAAAGTGATAGTAAAGACTTCTATTTTGAATAAATGCTGTTCTTTTTAACTTTTTATTCATCATAGAATCAAAGAAAAAAGTATCACAGGTTCCAAAAAAATATTAAGCAGCACAACAGTTTCAACACTGATAATAAATCAGCATATTAGAATGATTTCTGAAGGGTCATGTGAGATGGAAGACTGGAATGGCTGCTGAAAATTCAATGCTGCGTCAGAAATAAATTATATTTTAAAGTATATTACCATAGGAAACCAATATTAGAAATTGCAATAATATTTCACAATATTACTGTTTTTTCTGTATTTTTGATCAAATAAATACATATGCCATTAAAAAAACATTAAAAATCTTACTGATCCCAAACGTTTGAACAGCAGTGTATATTTTAAACATGCAGTACAGCAGACCTGTTGTAAGGGTTTTGGTTAGCTTGTTTGTTTATATTGCTTCTCCACAAATGTTTACCCGAAAAATGGCTCATAAGTTTAAGAGGGGGTCTCACTGCTACAAGGGGCCGCTGAGAGGTTTGTGCTGTATGCTAGTTCTTTCTTCAGTAGAGTGAGACCAGACCAATGTTGCAGGCATGTTACGTCACTTTTAGCACCCAAGCATAAAACCATTTATGGAGTTATGGACAGATAGTTGTCTACAGTTTATCTTTTATTAAAAGTTTGTGAGAGTTTGGTATTTTTTATTTATTTATATATATATATATATATATATATATATATATATTTTTTTTTTTTTTTTTTTTTTAAACAAAGCTGGTGGTCCTGTAAATTCCTTTTTAATTTCTAGAGACAATTCTTTCTAATTTTAGCTTTGAAACTAAGGGCCTGTTCACACCAAGAACGAAAACGTTTCTGTTTAAATGCTTGACCTCTTTAAAGCAAGTTGGATTCTGATTTGCAATTAATTATTATTTTAGTTAATCAGCTGGAAAAAAAAATTGTTCTGAAAGTGATTCCAAGAATATCATTCCTCTGTGCCATTATTGTTACAGTTGTGCTGTGGACTCTGCTCTGCTATTCTTTTAAAATTCTTTATTGTTATCATAATAGTTAACATCTTTGGTATGAATGGGCCTTAAAAGACAAATTTAAAAATTGCAATCTAAACAAATAGATTTTCACACCATCTGGACTACATAATGATAGCGTTTTAATTCTGCATTGTGGTTTTGATATGCCAAGAGATCATTTGCAATTTACTTACAAAAGACTAATTCAGCTCTTATAGCCTCATTCCCCAACAGTATGTACACATTACATCAACACAAATGCACCTTTCCAAGCATATTTGTGTTTTGTTTTTGTTTTTTCTTTTATTGGGTTGCTTTGTTTCCTTTTATGCAGTCTAATATCTGAGCAGTTGGAAGTCCTGAAGTGTTCTCAGCTACAGCTGGGCTTTAATCAATACTAAATGCAGTTTCAAACTATCATTTATGTTAATTTAAAAGGAATACCAAAAGTTATGAATAATTCAGGTGTTTTGACTCTAATGGCGAATTGGCTATAATCAAGGCAGACACCGTTTTAACAGACTTTCCCCTTGATGAATAAAAGATGCGGGGCAGGGCTGAGACGCTGCTGGCTTACAGCTCTCATGGACCTCGGTCTGTGTTTTTGTGGTTGAAATGCGTTTGGGCCCTGAGGATACTAGAACTGGTGAAAAACATATCAGAAAGAGACATACAGATGAAGACACACAGTGACCTCAGCATGGCTGAATGAACGTGAGTTCAGAGAGCACACTTTCCTATTCATACCAATACAAATTCCACATATACACACACGCAACTAGTCTTGACTCCTGCGACCAAACATACTGAAGACATGCCAAAAAGCAGAATCATTTAAACTGGCAGGAATGTACAGCAAATATGATTTCAATTATTTACCCACTGTGCTTCACATTACCCAGAGACTGCCCTTTGATAGCTTCAATGAGTTCTTATTTTTTAAGTATTAACTTTTCCTCCGATGTTTCTTCTAAAATATAATAAATTAAATAAAACCACACACAAAGAAGAACACACATCAAGATGAAGTAAAGAGCAAGAAACTATCTATATTTTAAAATATTTTTGAATTTAACTTTTTTTTATTTTTAGTTCTTAAAGGTCTTTAAATTGTAATAATATTTCATGTTAATGAGTTTTTATTGTATTCTACATATACTGAACTTGTACATTTACTGTAAATCTACATATATACACCTTGCCGTTACAAAAAAAAATAAAAAAGACAGAGAGAGCTTGGGAGAGAAATTTTATATTGAGTCTTCGACTTTATGGAAATCTGAGTCTAGTTTGTGATTTCTTCTAAAAATCTAGAGTAGATGCATTTGACATTGCTTGGGTCTTTTTCTCAGGAGAAAATCTGGAGAAGCAAGAGACAGCAAAAGACTCGGACATTACTGTCCAGAAGAAATGTCTGTGATCTATATTTATAAATTCTATCTGTAGGTTTCTTTTGGACTAGCTGGTTGTGTCTTGTTTTCATTTGATCTGTTCCTCCAGCATTCACCCATGTGAATGTCCTGCAGCTATGCTAGTTTTCTCATAGCGCCACCCACCAACTTGTTTACCTTCCCTTAAATCCCCCTCGCACACTAACGTTGCATCAGCTCCTCTGTATTTGCTTGATTTTGGCGGCGACTGTTAAACAAGGTTACATGAATACACATGAACTCGTGCGCATGCAGTCAGCGACTTGCCACCAGTGTAAATCTGGTCATGTTCTGCTAGTCGCTCTGTCCTTATTTCAGGAGCTGGAAGCCCTGGAGATGATGCAGATTTTTGCTTCAGTGTCACTGACTCTAATGCTGCCGTTGTGATTGGTATACCGAGCCTCACGCAGCAGTGATCAAGAGCAGGGACCCCAGTGCCCCCGTCTCATTTTTTTCTCCTCTGAAAAGCGAGACTCACATCACAGAGCCTCTAATTAGCGAGGATGAAAAGCTGCATTAGCAATGTTAATGAAGTTTGTGTTGGAAAGTGCATCCGGTGAAGGACTGCAGTCCTGTTTGAAGGGTTTTGCCTCACAGACCAGCCAGGAGCTATGATTTTATTCAGACCGAACCACATTTTTATGTATACCAAAGAGGTGCAGGAGTCTGAGGTTTATTCAGATTTGGGAGAAAAAGAAATCCCATTTTTCAGGATGATAGACCAACATGTGGTGGATATTTTTGTGCTGAAAATAGTGTGCTGGGGTGATTTTCAAAAGGAAAATCAATGCCTGTTTGAAATGCCTGTTTGCAGAACAAAACCTTGAAAAATTGAGTCATGTGTCCTTTGAACCTTTGCAATACAGCAAAAAGCTATTTTCATTCAAGTTTACCATTTACTGAACAAAATTATAAACGCAACACTTTTGTTTTTGCCCCCATTTTTCATGAGCTGAGCTCAAAGATCTAAGACTTTTCCTATGTACACAAAAGGCCTATTTCTCTCAAATATTGTTCACAAATCTGTCTAAATCTGTGTTAGTGAGCACTTCTCCTTTGCCGAGATAATCCATCCACCTCACAGGTGTGGCATATCAAGATGCTGATTAGACAGCATGATTATTGCACAGGTGTGCCTTAGGCTGGCCACAATAAAAGGCCACTCTAAAATGTGCAGTTTTATCACAGCACAATGCCACAGATGTCGCAAGTTTTGAGGGAGCGTGCAATTGGCATGCTGACTGCAGGAATGTCCACCAGAGCTGTTGGCCGTTTATTTTTGTGATAAAGACTTGCTGATTACATGACCATACATTATAAAGCTTATTAAATGGCTACTCAAAAATACATATTTAATTCAATGTTTTATTTAAATTTTTCCTGTATATTTTCTTAAAGATTTCCACTAAAACAAAAAAAATGTCCATCACAATGTAGAAAATAGCCAGCATAATAGGCAAGAAGTATACTGCAACAATATTACAGCAATATTAAAAGATTAGTTCACTTCCAGAATAAAAAATTCCTGATAATTTACTCACCCCCATGTCATCCAAGATGTTCATGTCTTTCTTTCTTTCTTTCTTCAGTCGAAAAGAAATTAAGCTTTTTGAGGACAACATTCTAGGATTTTTCTCTATATAGTGGACTTAAATTGGGATCAACGGGTTGAAGGTCCAAATTGCAGTTTCAATGCAGCTTCAAAGGGCTCTACACGATCCCAGCCGAGGAATAAGGGTCTTATCTAGCGAAAAAATCTATACTTTTTAACCACAAATGTTTGTCTTGCACTAGCTCTGCGATGCGCACGTGCAACTTCACGCATTACGTAATCACATTGGAAAGGTCATGCGTGGTTAGTTCTTGTCTGAGTTCTTCGGCTGAAAAGGGCAGGGTAGGCAGAAAAACTCCATCTAATTTTCTCCCCCAACTTCAAAATCGTCCAACATCGTTGTTTTACCTTTTTTTGTAAAGAGCATTTTACTTTCTTTGCACATTTGATTTGTAAACACTGGGTCTGTACTTCAGCCTACATCACGCGTGACCTTTCCAACATGATTCCATAATGTGTAAGGTCGAGCTAGTGCAAGATGAGCATTTGTGGTTAAAAAGTATATAAATTTGTATTTTTTTAATTTTTTTTAAGAAAATGACCTATCGTTTTGCTAGATAAGACCCTTATTCCTTGGCTGGGATTGTGTAGCACCCTTTGAAGCTGCATTGAAACTGCAATTTGGACCTTCAAAAATTCTGGAATGTTTTTCTCAAAAACCTTAATTTCTTTTCGACTGAAGAAAGAAAGACATCACCATCTTGGATGACATGGGGTTGAGTAAATTATAAGGAAATTTTAATTCTGGAAGTGAACTAATCCTTTAATACTGAAATCGTCTATTTTTTGCACCATCGATATAATCGATATAAAAATGGCACCCATTGCCTTTACATGAATTACAAATCGTTAAAGTAATGCCAGTTTCGGATGAGCAGAATGATATACACAGTTGCCATGTACAACAGTGAATATTATGTGGACAATAGACGGTGAGGCTGACCAATCAGTATTCTAGAGAGATGTGTAATAAGCTGATTTAAGAAATTAAATGAATCGTAATTAATTGCATATATCACATACAGTAAGAAAAGCACTCAGATGAAGATACTTTACTGAGTAAAAAGTGACTTTAGAAGTCAGTATATTGTATTACTGATATCACAAAGGATGTTTTTAACACATTATTTAATTAACTAAATTAACATGATACATTGGAAAAATGGCAACCGTTTTAAAATGGTATCTGTTGCACTCAAATTGAATCCAGTTGCTCTTTGTTGTGGTGTTTTCAAGTTCCTTGCACAGCTATAAGATCATCTCTTTTCAATGCCCAGAATACTTTAGTTTGTCATGTTTTCATATACTCTACTTTAGGGCCCTTCGCACCGCAGGAACCTTTTCATAGTACCCAAACTAATTGTGGAACTACCCACTTTTTGGCGTGTTCGCACCACGGGAACGGTTTTAGTTCCAGGAACTGCGTTTGGAGGAACTAAATTAGCTCCTAATTCAGAGTAGGGTCTAAAACAGTTCTAGGAACTATCCGTGACATAAGTGTACGCTGATTGGCTAAACACGTACGAAAACGCCCTCACCCGTCATGATTTAAAACACCGTGTAAACACATACTGTGTAAACATTGTATCATACTGAGAGCATTTATAAACGGCATTTACCTGAAGACTTCGTCTACGGCGATTTGTGCTTCTATCAGCCTCAA